>FIZR01020409.1:0-14936 GCA_900060175.1 Ferrisia virgata | reverse complement strand
TACTTTTCTATTGAATTCATATAATCATATGGATAAGCTAATTTCTTACTTAATAATTTAAATAAATACTTTCTTTCCATCTCAGATAAGTTTTTGGGTACACTTTGATCAAACCATTTCCTCAAATTTTTAAAGTGACATCTTTTCAAATTTTTAGCTAATTCACTCAATGAACTTGATAAGAATTTGTATGAATCTAAAAATCTAAGCTCAATATTTTTGTAAATTATTTCACCTTTATTATTCTTTAACCCAGAATCATATTTTAATACTTTTGAAAATGATATATATTTTTCTTCATTATTTGGAATTAGTTTAATATCATCATAATCATCTCCAAATTCTTTAACAAATAAATGTGCATCATAACCAGAGAAATTATGAAAATAAATGGGAATGAATCTAGGAATTTTATAATTAAGGTTACAATTACTATGAGCTACTCCTCTATATTCTCCAGTTAAATGATCATGATCTCGAACTTTTATTTTGCCTTCTTTCTCTTTCATATATTTATCTTTTAATTCTTTTACCAATTCTGAAAGTTTATCCCAAAGTTCTTTCTCACTTTCTCTCTTCAATATAATACTACAAATAATATCAATTTTTTTATTTAATATTCTTATTTCTTTCTCAATTAAGGGAGGATTATCTGTGAGTTTTCTTTCACAAATATGACAATTATTAGCATTAATATATTCATTTTTTTGTGTCTCAGTTAATTCTTTCATTTCTATTTTCTTATCTAAATATTCTCTCGCTATAAATAGAGCATCTTCTTTTAATTTCTCATATATTTTTTTTGGTGCATCTAAACCAAAATACTCAAACAAATTTGGTTTAATTTCTCCATTGGCATTATCAAGATTCCTTGCCTGTGAAATAGCTCTCACCACAGAGTCCATTCGCGCTTTGATGATGTCAGACCACCTGGTCGGAGATCTTTCTCTCCCTGTTTTACCAGAGGAATGTCTTTTTTCAAGATTTGCAACTTTTCTCGTGGTCACATGTCCAAAATACCCCAGAATGCGTCTCTCGCATAAAACACTTGGCCTGACTGGCTTCTGTATTTCGGTAACGATTGAAATGTTGGTTCGACGCGCTGTCCAGGGTATCCTTATTATCTGTCGCCAGACCTACGTATCAAAGGCGTCGATTCTTCTTTTATCATCTGCCTGCAACGTTCATGTTTTCGCGGCATATAGGAAAACAGAGAAAACAAGTGATTGTATAAGTCTCTTCCTTGTCTTTCTAGAGATTTTGTTATTACATATGACATTATGCAGTCTGATTATAGCTGATTTTTTCAGAGTGATTCGGAACCGTATTTCTGCTGAAGAGTCTCTGGAGCCTAAATATACGAAAGCGTTGACCTTTGCATACTCGCTCAGAGCTGTAGAATCTAGAAGACACTGGACCCGATCCACCACCACGACTTTCGTTTTTGATGCATTAATACGAAGTCTAAGTTTTACACTAATTATCTTCACTAAGTCGACAAGCTCCGCCATTTCCTCTCCATCCGAAGCAATCAAAATGCTATCATTGGCACATCGCAAATTAGAGATTCTTCTTCTTCTGATGGAAATACCACCAGTCTACTCGCAAATTATGTGCTCAGCCACCATAGATGTTGAATAACTGCGAGGATAACATGCATCCTTGACGCACTCCCTGCAGGTTCTTCACCTTCAACTCTCAGCACTGTAAAATTGAACTCATATAGGGACTCCACCAAATTTACTGTATAAGCAGGGACTCCCATCTTTCTTAAAACTTTGAAGAGCTTCTTCCAATTCACGCTGTCAAAGGCTTTGGTGTAATCTATGAAACGCATAACTACAAGTATGTTGAACTCCATGCACTTTTCGATGATTTTCCGGATATTCATTATCTGTTCCCTTGTGCCTCTTCCTGGCATGAACACGGCTTTTTCAGGTGGAATTTGCCTGTGTAGATACGTCTTGATCCGGTTGTTTAGGATTCGTAACATGACTTTACTGCCGTCTGAAATTGAAGCGATTGTTCAAACATCAGTACAACTTCTAAAAAATTCAGCAAAATTTGAAAATCATAATTTTGCTCTACAATCAGATAGCTTGTTGAATACAAATTTTTAAATAGATTTTTTATGGTGTTGGATGTTTTTGATTCAACTTCAGCTGCCGGACGAATTTTAAAATTCAAAATTTCCATACCTTCGCTAAATTAACACAATGGATATACCAGAAGAAATGATTACAGCGTGACTAATCCGAAGTAATACTCATAAGTGAATAAAATTTACGGAATTACCACTATGTCTATATACGTTACGTTGACCCATCACCTTCAAGTTCACGGAACATCATACGAGTACGTATACAAAAATACAATACAATATACTGCGATCACGTCAAGAAAAGACGGTGGTGTGCAAAAGTACCAATCCATAAATTTCGCGTGTGTAGAAGATGATGCAAATTACATATTATTTCAGTTGAAATAAACTGAAGTTTGAACCGGTTCGTGCCATTAGGTCAGCATACAGCTTACAGGTAACCTTCACAATATCCCGATAGCCATAGGTGTCCAGACTGCTGCAGCGGAGATTCATCGAATATGAATCAGTATAAAAGTATCTACGTCAGTAGTAAAGTCTTAAGCATGAGCTTGATCACAGGATACCAATTACCTAGCTAGTAATTCTTATACGAGAAATTCTTCGGACAATGAATTAATTGTCAATATGTCAAGGAAAATTTGTGGTTGGTTTCTATAGCAAATACGTAAGATTTTTTTTTTTTTTAAACCGAATGGAAAGTCATTTGGAAGTTGAAACTAATATTATTCTATTTTCGTAGTATTTATTTGCTTTGGTAATACCTACTGTCTACAGATTTCGTTGATAATTAAGAGAAAAAACTGTTTCCTTGATGAGACAAAACTTACGTAATATTGATAATTAATTAGTAAATAAAGATGCCTACTTAATCGATGGTTGACGATGAAAAATAAGAAGTAATCGAATTACAGGCTACCTATGTATCTGGTCTACATTACGTAATAATACAAAACTATTTCTGTATTTTGAAAACCATAAACCATATTAAGTATACTCTCGATTAACGGAGATTCCTGTATAAAAATTAAAATTGATATTGAAGTTGTATTACCGCATCTGTTTTAATGTTAAATTCCGGTTTGTATGTTTTAATGTTCGAACGTTAAATGAGTTCAAGTTCAATGCGTATAATCGCATCATTCTTTTATCACTTGTACCTACTACCTACTTATAGGACTACGACGAAGTTCATAATATTAACAACTTTCTACACGTATCGCATAATTTTAAACTAACGTTAACGTAAGCCTTATTAAAGTTCAAAAGTGATACGTAATTGATAAATGTATTCGGTATCTACGAAGTACAAATCTATAGATATCTACGTATGTTCGGTACAACTTACTTTATACGTACGTACCCTATCTCTAACGAAAACAAAAACATCTATTTGCAATCCTACGACGAAAAAAAATTGATAGATACTTTGTGTTCGCATTTATCGTATCCGACGATCGTACGCGCTAAACAAATAGGCCCCTTTGGAAGCATCATCCTACATGTAATAGCTATCTCGTACCAAAGCAAGATTTTTATCACCTAGCAAGATTACAAAGCGTACTATCTATAGGTTTAGGTACATGTAGATATACAAACAGAGTATCTAGATGCGATGTACGATGTAGTTTCATTTTTGTTCGCAGCTCGCGGTCTTGTTTATTATGTTGGGAACAGGTATACGTACGTATACGTACCTATGTGAAATTAAACTATACAAGACGATTAAGACGTCGAAGAGGAGTCTTCTTATCAGCGATATTAACCATATTTTCAAAGAGGAATCGCTCGTTAAAGAGTTAACAGTGGTGTTTTGAAAATATCAAGTATACATTGTTGTAAACGTTTATCTGTTATCTTCAAACAATTATGGTAGGAAGCGAAGAAAAAGCGAATTTTGCCTTTGGTTGTGCATTTATAGGTACTACATAGGTAGAGCTATGCCTCTATTTATCATACCTAGTTACCTAATTTAGCATCTATCTTTATTGATCTAGTTTTTTGACACATATTTTAATCGTGCAAGAACGTTGAACTCGACTTGTCAAATTTTATCGAGATGTTCTTCAAATTTTATTCGTTTATGTAATCGTAATGGCGCGACTTAGCTTCGAACATCTTTTCCTGAATTCTTAATCAGTATTATTTTCTATTGCCAAGTTCATATTAATACCTAGCTACAGCGTTTTTTCAACGTTCGTAAATTAATTCTTTGACAAATAATTGCATCGAAGTGGTTTGATACTATACATAACTTAAGTAAGGTTAAAATAATGATCTGATTCTTGGCATGCGCATCTTAAGATGAACTACACAGCATACACACTTTTAATTTTTACTTTTGTAGAATTCTGAAGGTTCAGAGAGAGAGGGGGGAAGAAAGAGAATGCTGCAGTAGAAACGGATTTAAAAAATTGAATTTGTCAGCTTTGAAGTTCTCTTCAGTTTCAATGGATGGGAAGGTGGGTGGGTGAGTGGGGATAGGGTGGATCGATTTTGGCAAATTTTGGAAAATTGACAACGAGTACAATAGTTTTTAGATGACCTTAAACTAAGGTGGTGAAAATTTTAGCCTTCAAAATTCAAATTTAAACTTAGCAGCGAAAGTTCAAAACAAAAAAACACCAAAAATTGTAAAAAAAAAATTCAAAAAATTTTTTTTAAAGTGGGTTTAATACTGTTATTTTTACTTGAAATAGTCAACAACGATAATTTTTTGGGGGAAGGCCAGAAACCCCTTATTTTTTACACTTCTTGTAATATTTTAAAATAATAATTTGATTTTGAAAATATTGCTATTCAAATAGATGTGGTACAGAATTTTTTCAAAATCGAAGTTTTCTCGAACTATTTCAAAATAGGTGTTTAAAAAAGTATGAAGAATGACGTTTTTCTGGCTCTACCCAAAAAGAGAGTAAAAATGAAAAATTATTGTTAATCCCATTTGAGATAAAATAATTTTTTTTTACAATTTTTGGGAATTTTTGGAATTTTTTCATCTTTGAGCTTTGGCTAAAAAGGGTGAATTTGAACTTTGGGGGCTAAAATTTTTATCACCTTAGTTTGAGGTTATTTGGCAACTATCAAGAATTACCTGTTGTCAATTTTCCAAAATGTGTAAAAATTGATCCGTCATAGGGGGTATTACTGAGAACATTTTGTCAGCTTATTTGTATCATTATCGGCTCAATTATTTTTCAGAAGGAAAAAATCGTTCACTAGAATTAATGCAAAAAATGGATCAAAACAATACGAAACAATAATGAAAAATGGGTGAAAATTTTCCTGAAATATGAAAAAAATCGTTGAAAAACATCGAAAATTGATCGAAAATGTCGAAAAAATGTTGAAATGAACCAAAAGATGCAAAAGATCGGTAGAAATAACTGAAAATGGGGTTAAAATTTGACAAAAATAGGTAAAAAATGCAAAAAAATTGATCAAAAGTCAAGAAAAAATGTAGGAAAGTGAATGAAAATTGAACTAAAATATCAAAAATATCTTTGAAAATCATCAAAAATACGGTAAAAATTTAAAATAAAACAATGAAAATTTACTTAAATGATGAGAAAAATTATCACAAATTTGGAAAAATTTCATAAAATAGGATAAAAGTAAACCTAGCATAAGAAAAAGACCATAAAATATTGTAAATTAGGTAAAAAATTTACTAAATTGGATAAAAAGTGCAGAAGTTTGATAAAAGAAATCACAAAAAAAATGTAGAAAATAGAGATGAAAATTGACCTGAACTATGAAAAAAATTGTTGAAAATGATCGAAAATTGGGTTATAAAAATTGTTAAAAGTTGGATAAATATTCACTTCAAATATGAAAACAAATGGTTAAAACTTGTCAAAATTTGGCTTAAAATTTGAAAAATCAGGTAAAAAATGCGAAATATTGACCAAAAAGCACGAAGAAATATTAAAAAATGGTTGAAAAATGACCTCAAATATGGAAAACACATCAAAAATTTGATCAAAAATTGACTAAAATTGGTGGAAAGAGCAAAATATTGATTAAAAGTTACAAAAAAAATGAAGAAAATGAGTAAAAATCGACTTACATTATGTGAAAAATTTTGTAAAATCATTGAAGATTTGGGTAAAAATTTGAAAAAAAAATGTGCAAAAAGTGCAAAAAATCAGTCAAAAATTACGATAAAATGTTGAAAAGCGAATGAAAACGAACCTAGGGTATGAAAAAAATTCTTTGAAATCCTCAAAAATAAGATAAAAATTTAACAAAAATTAATGAAAAGCGTAAAAAGTCGATCGAAAATCTTGAAAAAATGCGAAAAAATGGATGAAAGTGGAACTAGAACATGAAAAAATCTCTGAAAATAATCGAAAATTAGGTTCAAATTTGGGGAAAAATACTATTTCAAAGTTATAAACAGCGCATTTCTCGGTATTTGAGTTTCAAATTTTTCCTGTCTCATTAAGAACGTGGTGTGTTTTTAACAATTTGGACATAAAATTAAGCGTAAATGTAAACAGGTGTTTTCACTTTACACAGAGTTAATAAAAAATTTTTGAATCATTTAATTATTTTGAATAATTTTTACGAGGTTTTCAACAAATATCAAATACCCTAGATACATTATTCAATTAAAATATATAATAAAATTTTGCACTTTTTTATTATTTCTTTGCCAAAAATTGTTCAGTTTTATCGAAGAGGAATTTTTCCATTCAGATGCTTAAATAGAAAAATCTACATACAACAGTTTGGTACCCATACTTACGTACTCCGATGCAATAGTACATAAACACGTGGAAAATTAAATAGATACCTGAAAAACACAAAACCACTTAGTTATTTTATTAACATTTTTTGCGAAAGAATTATATATTTAAAATTAGCTTCTTATTTATTTATTTAGCATTTCCATAAATATTTTATTGGTCAGAGCTACCTTAGTTATACCATTTGAATTATTATCAATTCACATATTACTAGATCATCACTTCGACCTTGCACAATACTCAGGATGATATGACAAAACAATTTCTGAAAACTCAACATAGATAGGTAGGTACCTACTGCATTCTTTCCCGGAACTGAAAAAAAAGTAAATATAAAATGAAAAAAAAAATTTACATAAATATTCTCGCCCCTGTAAAGCTTTACTTCCTTATACGCGGTTTTCCCGAAATAATTACGCGTGCGAGCTTAAATAAAAATAAAAACTCCGTTGACATTGTACTATACATTGATGACCACATCCTACGTCCACTTGACCCCCGCCTCCCCCCTGCGACGCCCTAGCCGGCGAAATCCGGCCTTCCTCGAGTAATAAAATTAATCACCTAATTATGTCAATATCGGTGACAGTTTCACCGTTCGCAAATCTAATTCCATATTTAACACCCGTTTACGCGCGAAAAAAAAAAAAAAAAAAAGAAGGGGAAAAAATTCTTATCTGATGCGGATGCACCTATGATCCATGGATGGCTCGCGGCCACCTATTTATAAAACGCGAATAACCACCTCGAATCATCTTCATTGGACTAGCGTTTAACTGGTTGTGTTTTTCCTACTGGCGGATATCATTGTACAGCTGACTTTGCCTGCAGATAGCGTCGGTGTGCGTTTTACTTAATTTGGTAAAGAGCAAAAAGCAGTCTTAACCGTGTCATCTTCGTAATTAATTATTTGCATCTCAAAGAAAAAACAACTCATTAAATTCGTATTCTTTAGTAAGTTTTTAGTAACGCTGTTCTATTGTTTTTCTTTTTCTTTTTTTTTCCATTATTTTTATTTTTATTATTATTTTTATCGATATTAGTTTGCGATTTTATTTTCATCTTTGATTATTACGAGCACAGGTAATAAAGAATTATGAATAATTAATATATTATTTCACACTTATTATATTATTATTGCTTTCGTTAAAAGTACCTATTTTCTTTCTTTTTTTTTTTTCGTTTTTTAAAAATATTATATTACGATTTTATTAACTCGACTGTACCATTAAATGAATATTTTTTCGCTCTTATTTGCATACTATTTTTTTCCACCTGCTTGGTGTTAAACAAAGTTATGCTGCTTTTGCGAAAACTTTTTTTTTTTTCTCGATACGCTGCCTCGATACTGGTTATGCTTTTGAATAGAAATTCACTCGGTGTTCGTATCTTTTTCAAAACTTTCGTCTCCCTCAAGTATAAAATTAGCCATTTTTTTATACCGAGCAAAAACTTTCAATAGCAAGTGGAATTCGTTTAAAAATTTACCTCGTTTGTTAACTAAAAATTGTCGTCGGCTTTGTTTATCCCTAAAAAGCATCTAACCACGTTTTGAAATTTTTTTGCTTACCAACAACTTTCAGATAAACAAACCTTTTAGAATTTATTTCACCGTGTTTCGGTTCGTTCTGTGTTCGCGCGGTTTTTTCAACATATGCTAAACTTATACATATTTTATGTAGATGAATAGGGACTAATTTAAATTATCGATTTCGATTTAGCGAAACGGAATGGTAATTTTTGAAGTTAAATTTTTCGAAATTTGTTTGATTTTTTAAAAACAGTCTTTACAAATTTTTTATAACGTAATTATTATATGCATTCAATTCGGTTCCACTTAATTCTTTTTTTTCTGGGCTAGTGAAATACGTAAATACCTTGCAAGGTGAAATAGTTTTAGATCCCCTCCCTCCCGACCCCGCAAAATGAGTTTAAATGAACGCGACAAAAATTCCAACTCTCTAGCTTTTGTAGTCAACCCAGCATTTTAAAGCTTAATAATAGTTCAAAAGTTGAAAACAGTTTAAAAAATTTTAACAAAAAGATCTAGCACTGATATTCCATAAGCTGGTTTGTTTAAAATGTTGATAACCTCAACATTTCACGAGACAAGCTTTCTAAAATTTTTCTCGAATTTTTGTTAAAGATATCGGAGTTTATTAAAAAAATGACACTTTTCATACAGTCTCCAAAAAAAAGGGCTTATAATTGAAAATCAGTTTTTCAATGTTTTTTTTTTGGTAAAAAAATGGTTGCATTAGGGTTAGGTATCGGTGCTACCTAAGTATTTAAAATTCATTTAAATCTTCTTTTTCGATTTTTCAAACTTCACTTCATTAAATTGCTGGATGGAAATTTCTACCAGGGTGATGAGGGGTCTAAAATTTTCATCATATCCGTTACTATTTTTCCACTTCGGGCCCTATTACGTTTCAGTTTTCAAAAAAAAAATTGTAGTAAACGATCCGCTGTAGGCATACTTTTTTATTGTTCTTGCAATCTTGAACAGGATTGTAAAAAAGTACTTTTTTCAGTTTATCCTCCGAAAAATAGTGAAAATTTAATGGAAGACAAACTCTAATTTTTGCTCGTATGATTGATTTTTGTAGTTTGAGATGATTTGTTTACCAACTTAAACAGGGGGGATGCAATTTTCGCGAATTTCTCTCAGGGATGTAGCCAACCCCACTTCCCGAAGGGGAAAGGGGTAGAAAAGTAAAAAAAAATTTTCAATCGAAATCTATAAATTTTACCAGCTTATTTTTTCAAAATGGAAAAACAAGATTTTATGATGTAAAAAGGAACGTTTCTTGGGGACAAAGCTTACAAAAATGAAATAAGCAGCAGATATTTTTGAGGGCAAAATTTTGAAAATAAATATTTTTTTGACGGAAAGTTCTTATAATTTGAATAGTTTTTGTCTTATTTTCTCAAACAACTAATTGTAAGCAAATTTTTTTCATCAACTTGCGCAGTTTAAGGGGGAGGGGGTGATACACCTTTTCTCACAATTCATTGTCCCGGTTCTCTTTGCAGTAGTGAAAGAGGTGAAAGAACTTAAAAAAATTTTCAACTTTTCAATATCCATCAATTTAGAGAGTCGTCTCCAAATTATTTGTACTATTTACAAACTGGAACTTTTCTTAAAGATTTGGAAGCGATTCTTTTTAAGAAGTTAAAATCGTATTTAATACTTTGGAAGCTGAATTTCGTATTCTTCTACGTATTTACTTCAGTTTTTTTTTTCATACTTATTTGAAGCAAGTCAAGTGAGAGTCATTGGACCCTCGATAAATATGTTTTGAAACTTTTACTCCTACAATCTGTGTGTACAGAAAAATGTCATTTTTCCAACGAGATACCACCACAGAGGGAGGAGGAAGTAATTTTTTTTAATTTATGAACATTTGTTGTGATGCTTGAAGAGTATTGTACCCCCTAGAAAAATTATATTAAAGACATTTTTTGAAGATGTTTTAATGATAGAATAACAGGAAAATAATACGGTAAAATTTTGTAATTAAATGTGTAATTTTGTTTCATGAGGACTGGGAGGGCGAGGAAGGGAAATCATTTTTCTCTAGTTTACCACCCTCCTTGAAAGTTCATTTCCTTTTCCTAAAAAATTCCTGGCTACGGACTTCGTTTCTACACAGCCTCATAAAAAGGAATATATAAAGCATAGACGAAGATGAAACCGATTTTTTTTCGGTGGGGGAGGGAGAGAAGGCTTCAGTACCTTCTGTTCAAATAAGAGGAGAAAATTTACTGCGGGAAATTTCAGGAAGTATTGTCCGAATGAAGCGAGGGCAATTTCAAAATACCAGGAATGAAAAGTTGAAAAATGAATATTCAAAAAAATCTGTGAACTAAAAAATAGTATTTATTCTAATCTTACTCCTGCAAAGTGTAACTTTTCTGATTTTTGTGAGAACATTGAGGGGGAGAGGCTAATTTAGAATTTATGGTGACCTCAGCTCTCCCATGCCCCCATTATCACAGCCTATGATATCAAAAAACAAAAATAAAATGAAAAATTACTTTCGATTATCTTACTAAAATTCATAGGTAATTTTTGTCCATTTGAGAGGCAGTGTTTCTTCAAAAATTTCTTCCTATTGTTAAAAAATTTTTGAAACAAAAAAGAAGAAGCTCTCCGAAAAACGACACCCTTCGAGTGCATCCTCAAAAACAATGTTTGGAAGCTGAATAAGGGATGAAAATTTGCATATTTAATAATTTTTTTGGGTAAAAATACGCTCAACTGGTAATTTTATTCCAAAACAAATTTTTCCAATTATTTCAGATATTGAAAAGTCTACAAAATTCCAGTTGAGTTTTTTATGATGAAAGTAAAAAAAAGCAGGATAGAAAAGATTCAATGAGACTAAAAAGTCAAAACCCCCAAAACGCACAACTAGGTTTTCTATTGATTGTACATACCTAATTTCATGTTCATAGCTAAATTTGAGTGGAAGTTACGTGAGTAACAAACTCAAAAAATAGAAGAAACCGACCACAAAACCACATATTTGAAGCTGTCAGGGGTTGTAATAGGGCTGAAAAGTCGAGACTCCCAAAAAGGGCGCATTCAGAGTCCTTACTAATTGTACATACCAAATTTCAGGTTCTTAGCTCAATTTGGAGGGGAGTTATGCGAGGAACAACTCAAATGACCCCGAAAATGAGAAAATCTTAACAAAAAACTACATTTTTGGGTCTGTGAAGGGGTGCATTGGAGCTCAAATTCGTAGCTCATTTTGGTAGGGAGATAGGGAAGGAACCTCCCCTTTTTCAAGGTCAAAAAAGGAAAGAACTATCATATCTTCTACGGTTGGTCGATAGACTGTAATAGCCTGTTTTTCATTAACAATATGACAGAAAATCAGGCTAACAATTTTTTTGGGGGGAGGGGATCATTTGCAACGATAAATTTTCTCTCCGGAGAAAAGGAAAGTATTTGTTTTCGATGTAAAATTAGGATTAATTTGCCAAAAAGGTATTAGAAATTTTCCTGAAAAAAAAGTATTTTCGTTTAAATCGATGTTTTAATTAAAATTATGGTACGCCTTTTAAATGTCAATTGATTGAAATCTGCACCGGAATTTTCATAAACTTTAAATGTAAAAGGTAATTTATGTATGTAATGATTTGAACAAAGGACTGAAGTTTGATAAAATTTACATAACTTTTGGCTAAAAAATTTTCTTGTGCAAAAAATTTTTTTTCTAGTCATCTTTTAATTTTTCTCTCTGCCTACATAACGATTGCAGTAAGTATTAAAGAAGAAGAAGAAGAAGAAGAAAAAGCAAAAAAAAAAAAAGAAAAGAAAAGAGAAATAAGATAAAAAACTTTGTGTTTTGTTGATTTTTGATTATAATTTAAACTTAATTTTTCCGCATTGTCAACAAAAATAAAGAACCTTAAGTTTTCTTCGGTTTGGTTTCTAAACAGAGAGAAAAATAATATAAAAGAAGAACGCCCGAGAATAAGGAAAGTAAATTTTCATAAAAAGCCACGTAGATATAATTCATTAATTTGGTTCTCTTCTCGGGCAGTTAACGAGTGTTAGGGTGTGCGAGAGAGAAAAATATAGAATTTATCAAGTTGTGAAAACATTTTTCAACAGTTGAACTTTTTTTTTTTCTTAGGCGAATATAAATAAACTTTTTTCACGCTTCTGCGAATACTATTCTGATAAAATGTATGCAAATTACTATATTATCGAGTAGTACGTTTAGTCACATCGAGCCATACTGTACGTCACGTCAAAATGGGTGACGTTGTAAAGAGACTGTGGGTGATAAAAATTCATTGATTGGGTAATATAGTATTTGTAGCCGGCAGCATGGTATATATGATTCTTTTTAACCTTTCATCGTATTAGTTCAAGTTCGAAAGGTTGTAGACATATTATCGTGTTTCGTGTGTGTATTTTTTTTTTCATTTTTTCGGTTTTGAATTCGAATATTAATTAATCAGTTTGAAAGCTTTAATATGATACGTACGAATTGAGTTATTGTTGTTGTTGTTGTTGTTTTTTGTTGTATTTTCTCGTCGAGAACAATTCGAGCGAATTTCAATTACCGCAAAAGTGAAGAACAGCAATTCAAACGTATACTTATGGCAAAGTCATTCGTATAGACTCGTATATACTATAGGGGGTTGCTTTGATGTTGCAAAATATCGAGTTACTTTGATCAAACCTACTGTATATATTCGTCTCTCTTTTGAATATACAATTCGAAATGGTTAAATTAATGTTATCGTTTATATAGGTACCTACCTAACCTAGCTAGCTTTATTCGTACTACATGTAGCATTCATATACTTACACATGTGGATTTTTTACTGTTTCATAGAAGAAAAAAAAAGAGGAAGAGTGGTTGTCGATATTACACATATTAATTTAAAACAATCTTAACATACCTTTAGGTATCTAGTGATATTATGTACGTATACGAATGTTCCTATTTATGGAGTTACAAATACGAATATAGTATACCTACGTATATATTTACGAGAAATACTTCAGATATAGGTAGGTAGTTGGATAGGTACAAAATGGCGGTTATATTTTCACGTGGATGAGTTTTTAAAGGCACGTTTTTCTTGTATTCTTGTATATAAGAAAGACACCTCGCGACGATGAATGTGCATGTAAGAGATTTATGATAATTTCGCATCTTATTTCCGACTTCTATTGAGTAAGTTTTCATCGTGATAGAACCAAGGTTTAAAATGAACCGGTAATCGTATAAAGATTTCATTTTAGATATGAAATTGTCGACTTTATTATATTGTAGAGCAGGTGAATACGCAATTTAAAAGCTTTTTATTCGACGATACAGAAAAAAAAAACCAAAAGAAACGTCGTCGTTTAAGAATTTCATGAAAAAAATTTTTTTTCACCGAATATCGACATCGTTTTGATGAATTACCTACCTATACGATGCGAGCCTACCTAATACAATATACTCGAGATTTAAAAACATTGGAGAAAAATTTTCCCATCAGAAATATTATCCTACGTATAAGACTAGTTTAACGTACTCGTTTGGCCTTCGAATAAAAATCCTATTTGTTTAAATTTCAAGTGCGGGTATTTTTTTTCCACCAATGTTACAGGTTAGCTGCGTAGATAGGTAGGTGGGTAGGTAGGTATTTCTACTTGGTACATATCGTTATGTCGCGCGATTCAATTCTCTATCTGTATACTCTGACGCGACCAGAGTGACTTATTTGAAATTCAATTGTTTTATACGTACGTATACTTACGTACGATATACCTATCGATGACTCATAAGCATAAAAGCAACGTACGTACTTACGTCTACAAAACTTTACATACACGAATCGTAATGCAAAAACGTTTTTAAATTCGTTATTAATTTCAACATCGCAGGCGAAATGATTTTCATACTAGATTCTCACAGATGCTTCGTAGGTGGCGTATAAAAAACTTGTTCGCGTCCATACAGTTTTCAGATTAGGCTAACAATTAATTTTATTTATTATTATATCGAAACCTACATTCGGATTAAGAAGTGTGTTAGCAGTACTATGCTCTATAACAGCGTGTACATAATATAGATAGACAGATAACCTGGTTAGATGATTTTTTTTTTTTTCAACGGCTAAATTCGTGATTATCTCTCGCAAAGCGTAGCAGTATCTAGCTTAGAAATTTTTAGTATCGATGAGACATCGTGAATAGATAAAAGATTTTATTTCGGGTATAATTTCAACCTTCTATGTAAAGATCTGTGCATGCAGAATTTATAGATAACTGTACGGTTAAATCTAATCGTGAAATATATGTTTATGTATGTGTAAATGTTTGATAAATATGTATTCCCGATTCCGTCATTTTTTTTTTTTATTCTTTTACACCAGCGTAGGATGGTGTTTATGACGAGGAATCGTAATTTATCTTCTTTTTTTTTACCTGTTTGTTAACTTAATGTGGGATTGATTTTTCAATTTTTTTTTTTTTTTCATTCTTAACGTCATGTTCTGCTGCAACGGGGGCCAAAGGCGTATTGAAGGAATAGTTGTTTAAAGAAGGGGTTTTAGTCCAGTTT
>FIZR01020403.1:0-26448 GCA_900060175.1 Ferrisia virgata | reverse complement strand
AAAAACATCATTTTTATTGAAATATTAGCGTTGAGAAAAATGTGGTCCAGAATCAGGTATAATACATACTACTTATAGGCACTTTGTTACATACAGCATTGAGATTTACCGATGTGTTAAATAAAATGAAACCATACAATATCCCTTCCATTTCAATAGTTGAAAAAATAAATAAATATTCTTAGTCTCTTATTGAATAGAATTTCTTAAAAATTGATAATTAAATAAACGAAAAAAATATGAAAATTACTGCGTTCGAATTAAATTATTTTGCGAAAGAATTAGTACCTTCACTGAGCTCAGAATCACATGATCAAGGCACTAATAATTCAGAGCGATAAACGAGTGCGATTTAAAAATAGTTCCAAGTAAAATAACGAAGTAGGGAGCCCGTATGTAAAATTCACGCACATCCATGCATTCGAACTAGTCACATACATTGCACAGATAAACTTGCCACCATTAGTCTTCCGCGGAAAAATCTCATCGGCTAGAAAAAAATGGCATACATCTCAACACGTGCTTCTAAAACTTTCAAAGATTACCAATCGGAATTACATTCTATTTTATCAAATTCTCAGTTTCAGAAGTTTAGAAATTTGAAAACTGTCGAAGAAAAGATTACATTTTTAAATGGACTGGAAAATTGTCCGATGTATCCGATAAGCAAACAAATAAACCGAGGTAAACATTTGGACGAAGCGAGAAAATTAAAGGAGCAAGGGAACGCTTGTTTTCAAAAGCAGAAATACAGCGAAGCGTGCTGGTATTATTCTCAATCGATTTTGAAAGCTCCTCACAACTGCCCAGGTAATTTTTTTTCCAAGTCACTTGAAAGTCGTATATGATACTTTTTGCACATTATTTTGATGTAAGTAATACTTATATTCATTACAAAATTATTATTAGAGTCGCATCAAGAGATTACGGTGTATTTTGCTAATAGATCAGCAGCTTTGTATCACTTGAAACAGTACACGTTGGCTTTAAAAGATATAGACTTCGCTTTATCAAATAATTACCCGAAAAATCTTGAGCATAAAATACTAGACCGGTAAGACATATGTATTCAATGTGGAAGAAACAGGGTTAGTGACTAAAACCTGATTTTGGGAAAAATCATAGTCAAGTGATCTGCCATAAGAAATACTTAATGGTGTTTTTTAAATTTCAAAACACTTTTCTGAAATAAACGAACACTAATACCGCTTTCTTATGACAAGGGACATATGTCATTATTGTCTTCTATTTACGTGGTTCATTTCAATAGAGACTAAGGCCTAGGGGATTTCTGCAATGTTACCAACCATCGTAACAAAAAAGGAACTGTTCTGCTAAACTGCAAATTAAGTTTCAGACAAAATTAAAATACTTAAAACGGGCAGCGAATTTTACGATGAACATTCTTCATTAACATAAAAAATTTCGCTTCTAAGAATATGTTGTAATGCTTTAAATGATATAAAAATTTTTAAGCAGTTCCGCATCTCGTAGAACAAATATGAAGCGTTAGTGTTCTACATAAAATTGGCTTCATATAAAAAAACGTGAATTAACTTTGTTTCTAACACACGGATAATACATACCACAACGATACATTCTCCGACTACTGAAGTGAATGTTTGTAGAAAGGCACGTTGTTTATTGGCATTGGAAAAATTTGGACAAGCTTGCGAGATTTTTAAAAAGACCATACAAGCTTTGGATGATGCTAAGTTGCCAGTAGATAAGAAGCAAAAATGGCAGAAAGATATCCAAATAATGCTTATTATGTTATCCAAAGATGGGTCGTCGAAAAAAAAAGGTAAAATTGAGAATTTTTGTAGAACAGTGTTCATTTAGGTATTTACACTTTTTTCCACGTTTAGCAGACAGTTCTCGTTCGCAAGCAACAAAATTTGAATCAAATGAAATTAAAAACAATATTAACTCTGAATACGAAGCACTCGTCTCCGGAATCGATATAAAATATTCTTCGAGTATGGGTAGATTTGCTGAAGCAAAGCAGGATATAAAAGCTGGTACAATTATCCTCGTTGAAGATTCTCATTGTGCTGTTCTGCTGCAAAAATTTCAATATACACATTGCTACAATTGCTTTAAAAGGTAGATATATTACGAGATCTATTACATATTAAATTAATAGTAAACGCATGAATCGATTACTCGATAAATATTCATATAATACAGGGTTAAAGCCTTGTACTCGTGTCCAACTTGTGACCAAGTAATCTTTTGTTCGCAAACTTGCACTAATCAAGCAATGACCTACCACAAAATCGAATGTGCTATTCTTCCAATTCTATGGGAATCAGAAATTTCTATAACATGTCATATATCGTTCAGAATAATAGCCCAACATAATCTGGATTATTTCATGGAGAAAAAGGATTATTTACAGGTATGTGCACATTTAATTTTTCACAAAATTGCAACATATGTTACTCCTTGATTATAAGTGTATTGATATCTTTAACAGAAAACCGAAAAATCTAACGTATTTACCTCGAGTAAAAGTTCAGATTACGAAACGGTATTCAATCTTGTAACTCATGAAGAACGTCGGAAACCAAAAGACATATTAAATAGGATTCACATGGCGTTATTTTTATTTAAATGTTTGAAAGCAGGCGGGTACTTCAAGAACGAAGTAATTCGTGAAGAGTTACGCGAAGAAGAGATATTCATAATTAAACTTTTGGTACATCATTTGCAAATGTCTCAATTCAATTCGCACGAGGTTTCAGAATTACGGATAAGAAATCACGAGATAATGAATAGTGCATCGGAGTTTATAGGAGGAGCAATATACCCCACGTTAGCACTATTCAACCACTCCTGTAACCCAGGACTTGTTCGGTAATTTATTTTAATGATTTAGATAAAAACCATTCAATCGGATGAAATGCAATGATCAGTTTATTCTTTGTTGAAGATACTTTATCGGGACAAAAGTGATCACAAGGGCTATACGTAACATAAAAAAAGGAGAAATGGTAGCTGAAAATTATGGGCCAATATTTACCGAAATGGAAAAAAAAGAAAGACAACGCATTTTGAGAGAGCAATATTGGTTCGAGTGCCATTGTGAAGCTTGTACAAATGATTGGCCCATGATGTCCGACATGCTGTACGAAAAAAACATACGATTCAGATGCGCGAAGAAAGACTGTCGCAATTTAATTCTAGTAAATCAGAATTGCGACCATTTCATGGCGAAATGTAACAGATGCGCGGAAAATAACAATCTCTTGAAGGCACTGAAATCCTTACAGGTAAACGAAATAAACTGAAAGCTTGTGACAAAAAAATAACAAATTTAAAGAATATTTATAACAGAAAATCCGCGAAAAAATAATTTAAACTACTAAGAACGAAGGCAGTACTAGATCGGAAGCCAAGGTGGTACATCGAATCTACCTTTTTTCTGTTTGACAAACACTTTATTAACCTTTTTCATTTGTTCGAAATGATCATCTCGCTCTTTAATTTCTTCTGCTTTCTTTCTTTCTGATTCCAACGAGGGAAATTCAAATTTAACGTCTCGCGGCAAAGTAACGTAGGCCCTTCGAAAATCATCTTCTTTCACTAAATAACCGTGCTTGAAAGCCGGTCTGATTTTACCATCTTCAAGATCGCTTTGAACGTGTACAACTTTAACGTTGTATATTTTTTCGAGATAATTTTTGATGTCGTAATTTGTCATACCTGTGTGAGTAATAAATTGAACAACATTTGGCGGTTGCGGTTCTTCCGGTTTTACTAATTTCATCCAAAAATTAGGTAAAAAAACACGCAATTGGGGATTTCCAAGTTGGTAAATTGGATAAAATCGGGTCGACATTATGTTGGTATTACCTGAAAATAAACAAGCAATTAATATCAATGCATTGGTTTTTACAGGACACGGATGCAAAATTCAAAATGGCACAAACTCTGATGAAACTAGAAAAAGTCGATGATGTTTTAGAAATTGCCCTGCCAATTTTGAATTTACTAGAAGAAATTCTTGTACCACCTTTCAAAGATTATTATTTGTGTGCTCAGATCATTCGAACTTGTTTTTTAACTAAAGGAAATGTTTACCTGGAAAATGCTTGATTATTCGTTCTCATATGATTGCACGAAATAGGTTAGTGTTCGTGCATTTGACAGAAATATAATCCAATGTAATCGCAATTGCTATTAAACTTAGATATCGAATAATTCAATTTATTTCAAATTTCGACAATTTCGCACTGAAAAAGTAAGAAAGTTATCTATGAACGCGACTACTAGCGAAATAATTGACTTGGGCTTTCGACCATGCTTTCGACGTAAGTTTATCTATTAATCATTTTACTATCTACAGAATGCGTTGACTACAACTACAAGCGAACTCGGAATCCGATGTTAGCGCTAATGACGGGTAGTTTATAAACAATTTTGCACAAAATAGTTCGGATTTGGAAACGCTATTCTCGTGTAGATTCGCTTTCACATCATAAAAATTTTAAAAATTGATAATTTTTTTGAATATTGGCTTAGATTGAATGTTCGACTTCAATGGCCATTCAAAAGAATCACCGTTGCTGCTGAATTCTATTTTAATCCTTCCGAACCCAATCAGTTACCATTGAAAAAAGATTGTCAAGTAATGGTGCTCAATAAAGAAGATAATCATAAAGGATGTTGGAAAGGTTGGTATAATTTTTAAAGTTTTGAGGTGGGTCAATTAAATAACGAGACTTTTTTTTGGCACTGCTGTTGACAGCACTGGGTGGTCGATCGCGGTTGTTTTCGAAAGTAGACTGGATTCTCCAGTAGCACGCGAAATTTCAAGTCTGTAGCACCGGTGGTTCGTGTTTTATAGCTTTTGAAAGATGAGTGTTTTGTTACGTGCGTTGTGAACAAAATGGATATCAGTTTAGAGCAACGTGTTTTTATTAAATGTCTGGTGAAACTCGGAGAAAAAAAGGTTGAAATTTTACGAAAACTTAGAGCTGTGTTTAAGGAACATTGTATATCAAAATCACGTGTTTATGAGTGGGCTGAGCGGTTCAAACGGGGGCGGGAGTCAGTGGAGGATGATCCGCGACCTGGCGCCCCCTGCACTTCACGAAATGACCAACATCTTGATCGTTTACGTGCGCTTGTGCTGGCGGACCACCGTCTGAGCCTTAGAATGTTAGAAGACGAGTTAAGAATCAACAGGGAAACTATTCGCCAGATGTTGAGTGAAGATTTAGGGATGCGTAAACTGTGCGCGAAAATGGTGCCTAAACTGCTCACTGAAGAGCAGAAGGAGTTGCGTTTGTCAATTTGTCAGGAGCTTTCGGAACGTGTTACAAGCGAAGGATCAGGCTGGATGTCGAATATTATTACCGGGGATGAGTCATGGGTATTTGAATACGATCCTGAGAACAAAAGGCAAAGCATGCAGTGGGTAGAGAAGGGGGAAAGCGTCAGATCAAAGCGAAAATGTCGAAATCGAAAGTGAAATCTCTCCTCATCGCATTCTTCGATATTCGTGGTGTAGTACACCACGAATACGTTCCAGCTGGACAGACAGTGACTGCGGTCTTCTACGTTCAAGTTTTAGAACCATTGAGAGCACAAGTATACCGCGTTCGACCTGATCACGCGCAAAACGGTTGGGTGCTGCATCATGACAATGCGCCGGCTCATTCCTCGTTTGCAGTTCGTGAATTTTTAGCTCGCTACAATATCGCAACCTTGCCGCACCCCCCATATAGCCCGGATCTGGCTCCGTGTAACTTTTTCCTATTCCTCCAGCTGAAAATTTACTTGAAAGGAAATCGTTATGATGGAGTTACAGAGGTTCAAAGTGCCACGACGCGTGTTCTGAGGGAGCTGTCTTCGGGGGGGGGGGGTTCCAGAGGTGCTTTGAGAAGTAGGTCAAACGTTGGAATCGGTGCGTTGAACTCGGAGGAGACTACTGTGAAGGATTATAACTTACTTTTATCTATACGACTATTTGTAATCGATTGAGAATAAAAGTCTCGTTATTTAATTGACACACCTCATATATGTAGTAAGGACAGAGGCAAGTTCAGTTATGATAGTCTGACCCCCCCTCCCTCTTCCATAGGTATCGCCAGTACGATTACAAATTCAATAAGAGAACAGCTTCAGAATTCTGATCTAATTACGAACTCAATGAGCGGACCTTGTAGACAAACATTTTTCCTACACAATTTTGTCATGCACATATTTTGCCTGCCTCCGTTGCTGAAGGGGCAGCATTTATTTAAAGTATATAAGCCCCTTCAAATAATCAATATACGCAAATTTTGTACATAACCAAAAATGCTGAAAAAGTTGCCCAGTACAAGGTCCAAATCGAGGTTTCGAATGAATAGTGAACCTTGCACTGAACAACTTTTTCAGCATTTTTTGCTGCATACAAACTTCGCTTACATTGATATTTTGAAGGGGCTCATAAAATTTAGACGAAATGCAGTCCCATCAATAATAGAGAAAGGAAAAATGTTCGTGTGACAAAATTTTGTGCTTGATAGTTAAATCTTCTTGAATAAGGTAATTTGCCAGTAGTTGATAGGTATAGGTAAGAGGAAATTTTTTCACCATTTCTGTCAACTACGTCGTAAGTAATGATTAAAAAATTCTGAAAAAATTATATATTATACTCTGATGTATACCCTATCCATGCCCTGTGTTGTTAACCCCTGCCCCCAACACCGTCACCTGCCTCTGGAAAAAATTCCACATCAACCTAAGGCTACTTGCCGATAGTTGATAATTCCTTTTCCTCCCCTCTAGCGCGCAAACCCAAGCATGTGAAATTTTTTTTTTATAAATACTCTCACAAGTGTCCATCATTTTGGTGTAGAAAACATTACAGAAAATTTTGAAAAAAATTAAAAATTATTTATCCACGGCTGGTGTTTTGCTCTAAATAGAATTAGCTATTCAAAATACCATCGATATTTTGATCAATCTCGTGATTATCTCACAAATCAGCTACGAAAGCAAATTTATCAACTATTGGTAAATTATCTTCGTTGAATTTTGATGGTTGAAAGGTGTAAAATTGTGTGATTTCAATGAATGTCGAAAACTATACTTATCCATTTTACTCGAAAATAGCGTACTGCGGTAGAAAAAATTTACACTGAAGCAAAATTGTAAAAAATAAATTTTCCAGTCGATAAAGTGTAATCTAATTTTTGATACGAGTAACAGTTGACGATATATATGAAATTTACGTATTTTCAAATTCATAAAAAAAAATTTTAAAAAACTTCAAAATCACAAAATTTTTATCGGCTTTGAAATACGAAAATTCAGGTTATTTCGCGAACCATTGACCCTAGAAAAAATTATACAACATTGTATGTACTGTAAACTTCATTTCGTACAATTTTTCTCTTATGTAAACTTTTTCTACGATGCGTAATTTTCAAATGAATTGTACAAATATTATTTTTGACATTTACAAGAAAAAAGAAACACGATTTTGCTACTTCCGACGAAACACACGTAACGAAACGATAACCAAAAAATATCATAATGACAACGCAGCTTTGATTGAAAAAAAAAAAATTGTGTGCTTAACGAGCTTCGGTATCGAAAATATCATTTTTCTGACATGGAAAGGGAGAAGGAATTCAAATAAATCGTTGATCAACTTCTGGAAACCAAAAATGGTGTTTTCTTTTTCGAAACTATCCTGTTTTGGGAAAATCATAGAATCTCCTCTACACGAAACCTAAAAGACAAAAATTTTGTACGATGGCATTTCAACACATGTAAAAACTAGCCGAATCGAGGCGTTAATATTTTTTTTTCATTCGACTCCATACACACTTTGGGTTTTGGACATCTCCTTATATTTACATTATCAAGTTTCAACTAGCTATGCCAATTGAGGTGGCCTCGATCCAGACGAACGAAAATTCAAAATTGCAGAAAAACCAATCCTTAGAACTTTTAAAGGTAGTTGTTCAAAGCTGACAAGGGAGCGACTCCGCCTCCTGTAGCCAAAATTTTAGCTCCAAAACTCCATTTGAGAAAAAGTTATGCCAATGGAATGTCAAAAAATTGGTAAAATAAAACTACCAAATTAACAAAAAACAAAATAATTCGACGTGATACTGCGTTTAGGGGCTAATTTTTTCACTACGTACTACCCTGTATATGGGGCCACCAAGAGATGTGGTAGTCGCACCGATCGAGGGGGGGGGGGCGGAAACATCTCGAGGTGAATTTTATACAACCATTTTTTTCTATTTTTTCGAACGCATTTCACATGGCTAAAAATTCATTCCCGAGAAGTTACACGCGGATCTGTACGACTACCCATCCCCATCTTTAGGTGGCCCATACTTGAGGATAACACGTGGTGAAAAAATTAGCCCCTACACGTGGCATGAAGTCGAGTAATTTCGTTTTTTGTTAATTTCTCAGCGTCATTTGTCGACTTTTTTGATATTCCAACCCATCCCACCCCCTCTTCCTCATAACTCCTCTCCAAATGAAGCTTAGAAGC
Source organism: Ferrisia virgata (assembly GCA_900060175.1). NCBI lineage: Eukaryota > Metazoa > Arthropoda > Insecta > Hemiptera > Pseudococcidae > Ferrisia > Ferrisia virgata. The sequence goes on along the minus strand of FIZR01020403.1, from coordinate 17,936 downwards.
TGAAATTTTGGCTGTAAGGGTAACTTTGAATGCTTTACACGTGTGTAAATTTTTTTTTTCATTTGACGTATAACACTTGGAATAAGCTCTCTTGTGAACACAACACAGACTGATCAGTGGGACCTGCACAGGCCATAGAGAAAAAAATCAGATGTAGCGGCATTCAAAGGCTGTAATTATCGTAAGGAGGTGATTTTTGGACACGTGATGTGTATTTTGATTTTTCAACGATTGGTAGAAAAAAAATTTAATTTTTTGCTCTTCACTCGCTCTGCTACCTTTCTTTAAAAATCTTTACCTACCTAAATTTGGACCACCAGATGTTTCGAAGAATTAATAGCATAGATCTATGGCTAAACCAAGCCTGCAGATCAAATTTGAGCTATTTTGAGCGGTGAAGAGCCGAGTAATGATTTTTTCCTTTCTTGAAAGCAGCAGAAAACTTAAGCATAGGATTTCCATAGGGTAACCTGACCAACAAAATGAATACACGAATATGGTATGAGCTCACTCCCTCTCCCTTCCTCCCGGTCTCACACATATTATTCTCGATCAAACAGACATTTTTTTTACCATGCCAAATGCACCAATTAAAACACTCCGTTTTTCAAATTCTTTCACCAATGAACATTAGCGTTGATATTTCCAGCCCTTCCAAATAATATAAGGGTCATCGAGACAAAATTTTCGAATCCCAGAATGGACATAGCTTTCGAAAGGCCTTTACATTAGGAAAAAATTTACAATCAACACGTGACAATTTCCATCCAATCAACGTCAAGTTCAAACCATCCATTTCACACTTTGCTACCGCGCAAGGGTAGCAAAATCTCACGAACACCCTGTACATACTACAATTTCGCAACTCTTTACGTAAATACAAACACCACACCGAAACAAGCGTACCTTCTATTTGTCGATTAAATCCGCTTTAAAATAGCGTCGCCTACAGTCCTTAGCTTACCGGCTTTTTCGTATACGCACCCACGCCCCCTACCATGTACCCTCCCTGCTTCTACGTTTCGTTTCACGCGTAAAACAAAACACGAAAAAAAAAAAATCGTACGTAATTGTTTGGAATTATGCCTATTTTATCGCGTTTTGCACTTGGTCGAGAATGAGCTACAGTGAGTGAATCACGATGCAGAATAAAATCATTCGAATAAAGGATGAGATGAAATCATCTCGCGTTCCCGGCGTAATTTTCGCAAATTCTAACCCAATCAGCGGTTTAACTTTAATTACTGGTGATAAAAATACGTATACATTTGACGGGGGATTGCAAACGAGTCGACTTTCAGATACGTATAAAAAATACGCAGATTAATTGCAACACTGAAAATCGAGTTCCACCAACGATTACGTATAATTTCGTACATGTGGAGTACAATTTGAGTATTCGTAGCTGGCGTCACGAAACAAATACGAGTTCAGAGAGAGAGAGAAAAAAAACCAACAAATTATCGATTCGAATCGCCTTCGAGGAAGTGGATAAAAATTTCGGTCCACGGATCTCGAAAAACCGGTACACGAATATGCGAAAAAAAAAAAATACAAAAAAAAAAAACAAAACGAGCAACGTGACGTGATCTTCAGCCAAATAAAAAATAAAGTAAAAACATTATATAATATAACGAAAAACGTTGGGGAGAAAAAACACCTTTGGGAAATCCCTTTTAAAACGACAAAATAGTATAAATTTAACTGCGCGAGAGAGAAAGGAAAAGAAGTAGAAAAAAATGAGCTCAAAGGTTCGCGTATTCGGCGATTAATACGTAATACGATACGAAAATTGGCGAGGGAAATTAAGCAACGCGACGTTAAAGACGAAAACGTAACGATAAAAAAAATGAAAATTTCGAAAAAGAAGTAAAAAAAAAAAACAAAATTAGGAGAAAAAAAACAACAAACAAACAGCAAAACACTTACGCTTCTATACTTTTTGACAGAGGCCATCGCTCCATCGTTGACTGATATTTCATGTTTTCAATCTGCTTCTTAAGAGCGTCTTTATCCATCGCAGATAACACACTGGCATCCATGGCAGAAGGTACGGCGCACGCTTTGACGTCGAGACGCTGCTTCAGTTTTGGTTAGCGCCTGCGCATAAATAAAACGCACACGTTACGTATATGCAGTACGTATACACTATGGTATGGTATTCGCTTTTCGCTCTGTCTTTTTCTATTCTGCTGTAGTCGGCCGAGAGAGTATATTATAATTTGCCGGCGGTTTTTCGACGATATACCGTTACCCTGTCAGCCTCCTCCCATCCACCATGTGGTGTTCCCTTCTCGTCGCGGCTACCGTTTCGAACGACGACGCACACTCGCCATCGCTCTGTCTCTGTCTTTCTCTCTGCGTTCGGCCACTCGTTTCGTCGTCGTTCGCTGCCTGCAATCGATCAGCACGCAGCGCGGCGAGTGAAAGGAATTGGTCGTCGTTGTCGTCGTCGTTGTTGTAGTAGTAGTAGTAGTGGTAGTAGTAGTCGTCATCATCATCATATACGTATACATAGGCGTCGGTGCCGCCACCAACATAGCTGTTGTAGTAGTTATCATACAACGTGAGAGGTGGGTTTGCTACCAGTACATGCTACAATACGTGTACCTGTAAGTTTCTCTCTCTCTCACTCTCTCTCTCCCTCTCTCATACATGCACATTAACCGTGAAATACAGGTAGTATACTTTCTCCTTCGCGTATACAAGACTCGAATCATACCCTTCTCGCATGCATCGCGTGTAGCATTATAACCCCGACCATGAGTTTTCAACGTACAGGACGTGAAACCGTTTCGTTGACCCCCCCCCCCCCTTCGATACGACGAAACAGAGGCAAACGGGGCAACCAGTTCACAATTGTAATTCCCTCCTTTGAAATGAAAATCGACCAACGAGCCAACCACTCAAACTCCCCCGTCTTCGATTTGAACGAAACTTCGAAAAATAGAAAAAGCATGTTACAAAAAAAATCCCCTAACCAAACTTTCATTAGTCGAAGTTAATTTGGAATTTTTGAACAGAGGCGGTATTTATAGCTTTAAAAAAAAAAACGTTCTTTTCGCAGAAGAAAATTAAAGTCGTGAAATTCATGGCAATAAATAAATGGAAAAATAAGGAAGGATAAATTACAAATCAATATCACCCCCCTCCCCTACTAAAGTGCCACTTATTATACAGGTAGAAAACATTTTTTCACTTAATTCAATGGGGCAGCCCCTCAAAGTGTTCATTTTAGGTCTAAACGAATCCTCGAAAAAATTTTGGTCAAAAAAATAATTTCAACCTTTGCCAACTTGACCCTGAAGTTATAAGATACTCGTCGATGGGGGGGGCGTAAATTTACAGAGATTGTTAACTCTGAATTGAGAATCCAACATGTAAAATTGTGTACCTCTACCTCAAAGGGAGGCAAAGCTACGGGACCACAAAATTGTCATTTAAAAAAAAATTTTCTCACTTGTTTCAATGGGGCACCCTCTCAAAGTGTTCATTTCAGGTCTAAACGAATCCTCAACAAATTTTTGGTCAAAAGAATAATTTCAACCTTTGCCAACTTGACCCTGAAGTTATAAGATACTCGTCGATGGGGGGGGGCGTAAATTTACAGAGATTGTTAACTCTGAATTGAGAATCCAACATGTAAAATTGTGTACCTCTACCTCAAAGGGAGGCAAAGCTACGGGACCACAAAATTGTCGTTAAAAAAAAAATTTTCTCACTTGTTTCAATGGGGCACCCCCTCAAAGTGTTCATTTCAGGTCTAAACGAATCCTCAAAAAATTTTTGGTCAAAAGAATAATTTCAACCTTTGCCAACTTGACCCTGAAGTTATAAGGTACTCGTAGATGGGGGGGGGAGACGTAAATTTACAGAGATTGTAAACTCTAAATTGAGAACCCAACATGTAAAATTTTGTGCCTCTACCTTAAAGGGAGGTAAAGCTACGGGACCTCGAAATTGTCATTAAAAAAAATTTTTTTTTCATCTACCTCGTAACTTCAAGGTCGGGTGATCCAAAAGTTCCGCAACCCAAAAATTTCTTTTTCATTACATTCGATATACTTTTAAAAAGAAGAACCTAATATTACAACAAATGCTGAAAATGTCCTCCACCAATCCCTTGGCATGCAGCATTATCACGTCTCGCTTTTCTTAGAGGCGCGAGGCCTTCCTGATCGCGAAGCATCTTGCAGAGTGTATTGCTCTCGAAATTGGTCCACAATTCGTTTTATTGTTGATTTATCAGGAGGGTTGCGCTGAGTAAACTTTTTTTTTGAAATTCTTCGATGGTTCTAGCATACAATGATGTACGGAAATATTGTTCAATGATTTAAGCTCCATGTTCAAACTGAAAATTGCTACTCGTGATTTTTTTGCGATTTTTATTCGAACAGAAAAAAATGCCCTACCGTATCGTTTCAGGGGAGTAACTTCTATATAATTTTGTCGACTGGAGTGTTGACAATAATAAAACTAACGAATGATTCCCTTGGAATCATTATTATTTTTTTTACCTAGCAAATTTGCAAAATCCATATTTTTTGGGGGTCTCTTCGGACCTGAAAGAGAAATTTTCAAAAGATTCTTCAATGAAAACGTTCATTTCGAAAAATAAGTGGCACCCTAACCCCCACCTTTTCCGAAATCATGTTCGAATTTTTTCGCCATATTACTAAAATTCTGAAAAATTTAATCATGATTTTTTTTTAACGGTGGAAAAATACATATTTGTGTTCTTTAGCTCGCAATTGGTCGATTTGATGAACCTGTAATGAGTGGAAAAATAATACCTGGATTCGGATTGTGTGAGAGAGGGGAGGGGGGGGGGATTCGCAGAAAAATTTTCGAAAAATAAAACATATATAGCCTGGGCGAAGATTTTGAAAAATTTCGAAGGTGGGGGTTAAAAAAATTGGTATTTTGACAGTCGAACTTCTAAGCTCCAAATATTGAATTTTACCCCATTTTTTCTCCGATACAAATTAAGTTTTACGTGGGAAAAAAGACTGCGGGGGGACGGGGGTTGTCCTCAAATCATCCCCTCCTCTCAACCCCTCCACCGATTTTACGTCACTGCCTATAATCGAAATATTGCGCTTCTGAAGCAAATCAAGGTATTTTTGATACACGTTAGAAAATTTTGATGAAAAATGATCAACATTTGACTCGAAGTCCCGGAAAGGTTGAAAATAGTCCTAGATTAGTTGAGAAAGTTGATTTTGGCTAAGAACTAAGTTCTAGGTAGTTTTTGAAAATTTCAAGCATTTTTTGAATTTTGTAAAATTTTAGTGGTTTTAGTATACTGTAACCAAATTTTGAACCATCGAAGTTGATTGAAGCACTTTTTGTATACGTTTGAAAATCTTGAAAAATCAAATTTCGATTGGAGGCTTTAAACTGGTCATAATTGGTTAAAAATGAGTTTAAGGAGTTGATATCGCAATGGTAATCCATTCCTCACTATTTTTCCAATTTGTTGCCAAATATTAAAAAATTTTATTTTTTTGCTGATAAAAAAAAACAGTTTTGAATTTTTGCCCCCCCCCCCCTCTTCCTCCTCCTCCTCCTCCTCCTCCTCCTCCTCCTCCTCCACCAATCTAAATATGAAACATATCCCAAGCTGAAAATTTGATATCGAGGATTTTTTGACATGCTGTTTCCACGTATCAGGGTTTCGTTCAAATCGAAGTCGTCGAGTTGGTAGGATTATCTATTGAATATGGTTAAATGCATGTCTGGTAAAATGAAAAAAAAAAGAGCTGGGAAGAGCAAAAAGCGTACATGAAATGGGCTGGGAACTTTTTTTCAAAAAAAAAATTAGTAAGGACCTGCAAAAAATCTTCTGAAACTGATAAAATTACAACCAATAAAAAATGTTAAAAATTCACTCCGGACCATTTGTGTTGAAGTGGGAAGGAAGGAAGGGAGGGTTGAGAGCAAAACATTTGCCAGAGCAATTCTTCCTACAAGAAGATTCATTTTACACGCCGTATAACAATAAAATTCAACATTTAGAGCTTGAAAAGCTATATAAAAATGCTCGTTTTTCATCCTCTTACTTTCGAAATTTTTATCCTCGTTTCGCTCAAGCTACGTATTGTTTGGTTTTCGGGAAAAAAATTTCAGTGCATCATCTTCCCCATGAGTCGGTGTAAAAACGAAGTCTAGACGCTGGAGGGAGACAGATAGGGAGGGGAAATCATCATATGCGATAGAATAGTAGCATTCTTCATTTAGAATCTTAATTTTTTGATCAATTACTTCCACAAACTTGGCATAATTTTCACCTTATCTTCGTTGGAACTATATTTAGTTTGCCATTTTTGAAAAAATTAAACTAATTCCTCCCTCCCTCCTCCCTTCCTTCTTTCCTTTCGGTTATGTACCATTTATGTGCTGTCCAAAATGTTCAAAATGGATAAAATGTTACAGTTGGGAATTTCGAAAATTCATCAATCGTTCATGGAGTATTTTTTTGAGCTTGAGCTTTGAACGCCCTCCCCTCCTCTTTTGATTGTCCTGGAATCAACTTCGGTTACTGAAGAACTTCATACTAGGACAGGTTTAAAGAAAAGAGGGTTCAAATACAAATGAAAATATTCAAATCATATAATATTTACAATAGAAAATTAAGATCACTTGCAATGAGACAAACCTTCAGTCTCCTCTTTCAAGATCGTTCAAGGACTTCATTGATTTTTTCTTCTCGTATTTTTAATTCAAAATAGATAAAAATTTCGAAATTTGACTCAAAAAAAAAATAATATTGCCAAGAAAAGGTCTCTGATTCTGTGCTTAAATTTTCTCCTACTACACTCAACTTCGAGGTTCACAATTTATAAAATTTGAAAGAAAATATACTGCTTTTTTTTCAGTGTAAGTAGAAACACTGCAACTGGAAATAAAAATATAAATCGAAAAAAAAATACTGCAATAAATTTAAAAAGTATTTTCAATGGAATCTTCATAAAAAAAAATTTAATTCAGGAAACGAAATCATATTACATTTTATTACTGATTTTACGACAACTCGTCAGAATTATCGCTAAAAAATTATCAAATGAACTATTTTTTTTGTTGCAAAGATTACCCCCCTCCCCACCATCACCATCGGCTCAACAAAATACTGTAATATAATCAAACACAATGTATTTCACGGTACCCAGATTAAACACGGTCGACAATTTACGGATTTAATGCCTTGACGACGAAAAATTGGTCAATGAACGACGTAACTAGTAAGCCTACATCGCAACATTTTTCAAAATGTACCCTCCAGAACAATAGTACTTATGTAGTGAAATGTGAATGAACGAAGGCGAATGATGCTTTTATCTCTTATACATACTTTTACATACGAATATTTTTTTTCTTGCCTTTCGATCTACCCTCGTCCCTCTCTGGTCATCATACATCCTACATTTAAAAAGTTTTTCGTTTCGAATAGATACCTACTTTAGGTATCTATGTATTCTGTACATGAGCTTCTCTTTGCAAAATTTTCTAACCTCATATCAAGTATTGGTGGAGGCCATATACGAGTGTATCTTGACAATACCCAAGCAATGGTGAAAAAATACCATCGATTTTTCATTCTTTTCATTCGTGGCTGATTAAAAAAAAAACAACGAATGCAAATTAAGCGCAGGTAATTAATTACTTTTTCGGGCATTTTTAAACGGGGTAATTTTATCGTCATTTATTGTAAATTATTTCATATAAACGGATAGCATTCTTTCATGTGACTGAAATTAATTGCACGCCAACTCAGCTACTTACCATACTTGACGGATTCAATCAACTGTTTATAGTTGGGCTCATCCCCCCCTCCCCCGCTCTGACTCCCGAAACTCAGCGAACAAACCTCCAATCCAGATGATAAAAACAACGAATATTTTTTCACGAATGAAGAAATGAGTAGAATATTCTTGAATTCCAATAGTGCAGTACTCGTTTCAACTCTAGTACGAGGACACTGGGAACACTTCCCTAAAATCTGTTATACTATGGTTTTTGGAGACGTGAATTAATTCTTCGTCCACAGGAGTTTCAAAGAAGGAAAGTGGCCAAGTCAAAAATTGATAATATTTTCGAGTAGGGTAACAAACGTAAAGGTAATCGGTACTGAAATGGTTTCCAACCACATTGGGACCTCGTAAATGGGACAGGCCAGGTCCAAAATTGACAATATTTTTGAGTGCAGTTTCGAAATACAGGTAATTTGATCTAGTGATTCCAAATCCAGGGCCTAGATGGCTCTAAATCTTATTAGGGGCCCACATGAGAAAGAGCCAAGTCTAAAATTAAGTATATTTTCGAGTGGGGTATCGAAATACAGGTAATTCGATCTAGCGAATTTAAATTCTGTAATGAAATGACACTAAATCCCATTAAGGCCTAACATGGGGAAAGGGTCAAGCATAGTGTTGACAATATTATCGGGTAGCGTCTCAAAATAAAATGACAATATTTCTGGTGGAGGTCTCGAAACGTAAGTAATTTGACCTTGTGATTTCAAATCTGATACAGATATGACTCTTAGTACCACTAGCACACTACAAGGTGAGGGGGCAGGTCCAGAATTGACAACATTTTCGACCGAAGTTTCGAAATATTTATCAGTAATTAGACCTCGTGATTCCACATCCAATACTGATATGACTCTGAGCCCCATTGGAATCCAACGGGGGGGGGGGAGCTCTAAAATTGACAGTATTTTCGAGTGAGGTATCGAAATGTAGGTAATTTGGTCATGTGATTCCAAATCTGCTACTAAAATGGCTCTAAATCCCAGTAATTTGATCTTGTGATTTCAAATCGGGTGCTGAAATGCAATGGCGACCCCGCTCTGAGAAAAAGGCTCCGGGTTATTCAAAAAATATAATGTTTGGAAACAAGATTTTATAAGATAAGTCGGAAAATAGGGTACTGGCGGATAAGATAGGTGAATCTGCATCGAAGTAAAAAAAAACTAACAACAGATTCTTTTCCAGCAGCTCAAACTACCGTCATAAGAATCATTCGAACCATAACAGTAATCAAATTTCAAAAATTCACATTTTATTTGAAATTTTTGCCTCCTTACACTCATAAAAAAAATACAGAAAAAGAGTCAAAAATCACGAAATAACATTGAAAAATAATGACCAAAAATCGTTTTAAAAAAACAATGAAAATTGGATAAAAATTTGAGACAAACGTATGGTGAAAAATATGTGAAAATTCACCGAAAATATGAAAAAAATTGTCCAGCGTTATTAAAAGTTGATCAAAAATCACGGGAAAATGTTTGAAAAGGCATAAAAATAGACCAAAAATATAAAAAAAAAAAGAAAAAAAATTTAAAATCAGCGAAATTTGGGTAAAAGTTTGATCAAAATGGCTCAAATGTAGAAAATCGATTAAACATTACGAAAAAATATTAAAAATTATGTGCAAATTGACCAAAAACATGAAAAAAATCGTTAAAAATGTGACAAAAATCAATAAAAAGTTCTGAAAATCGATCAAAAATCACGAAAAAATTTCGATGAATACAGGAAATTTGGCCTAAAATATGAGGATAATTGTCATCAACTATCAACATTGGGTAAAAAATCGTCAAAAATGCGTAAAAAATGCAAAAAATCGATCAAAAATCACGAAAAAATGTTGAAAAATGAGTAAAAATTCATCGAAATTATCGTTGATAGATAAAAATTTGACTAGCATTGGTAAAAATCGCAAAAAATAGATCAAAAATCGCGAAAAATGTTGAATATTAAGTGAAAATCGTACAAAAATATGAAAACAAAAATCGAAACTACAGTAAAAAGTTGACAAAAACACGGAAAAAGTGCAGATAAATCATCAAAAATCAAGAAAAAATGTTGCGCATTGCGTGAAAATTGACTAAAAATTTGAAAAAAAATCATTAAAAATCATCAAAAATCGGGTAAAAGTAAAAATTTCTGAACACTTTTTTACGATTTTTGATCAATTTTCAACGATTTTTTTCACATTTTAGGTCAATTTTTATCAACTTTTCAACATTTTTTCGTAGTTTGTGATCAACTTTCTTAGCTTTTTAGCCATTTTTGCTTAATTTTACAATTTTTAAAGATTTTTTTTCGTGTTTTTATTCATTTTTCAGTAGTTTATCAACATTTTTTCGTACTTTAGGTAAACTTTTACATAGTTTTTAATATCTTTTCGTAATTTTTGGTCCGTAAACAAAAAAAAGCATAAAATAATTTTTTTCGAGATAGAAAAGAGCAGATTTTAACCACTTACTGTACCATCAAAAAAGGTTCAAATATGAAATAAAGGAGTGCGCTTATTACTTAACAAATGACCAATTTAATCGAGTTGGCACGAGGCTGCCAAATCGCTGAAATAGGTCTAAATCCCATCAAGACCTTCAAATGGAGAAGGGGCCAAATCCAATAACTACAATATTTTCGAGTAGGGTCTCGAAATGAAATAACAATATTTTCTTGCCAGGTATCGAAATACATGTGATTTGACCATGTGAAACCAAATTTTGTATTGATACGACTCCAAACTCAGTTAGAGCCCAACAGAGGGGAAAAGCCAAGTCCAAAATTGACAACATTTTCGAGTAGGGTATCGAATTATAACTAATTAGAACTTGTGATTCCAAATTTGATATTGATACGACCCTAAACGTCATAAGGAACCTAGAAGGGTACGGGCAAAGTCAAAAAATAAAAATATTTTCGAGCAATATTCACACTCATATCACTCAAGAACCCCAAGTCCCCAAAAATGGATCCCACAGGGAAGGTGCTAAATTTCAAATTATCGATCATTTGATCTAGTTCTCATTTTAAACTCAACTCAATATGTACTGAATTGGCTAGAAATGCAACCTATGAAATTACAAATTGATATCGAGATCCGATAAACTGAGGGTAGGTAGGTAGGTAGGTAAGTACTGGTACTAGGTAAACAAAATCGTATCACTTAATTTTTTTCGTCTTATTTATTTTGTTACAAAACCAGAGGACAGAGTACAAATAATATACGTTCTTGGGTACAAACAAACAAAGAGTTGATAACTGCAAAGTCCCATGCCACTATTATCACCTGTAAAGTCATATCACCCGGCTAAAATCTTTCAATTCGAATGTAGAAGCGTAAAATAAGTATCACAAAGGCTAAACAAATTCGATAATACATGCTCGTGTTGCTCGTACACTCGCACAGCTTTTTTCAGGCATTCAAGATAACCAAAAATTCATTTAGCCTTGCTCAAACGAACGGTTCGGCTATAGGCTCTCGTCGAGAAGTTTTCTTTTTTATTAATAAAATATGTCAAACAGAATACGCAAAACGAACGGGAACGAAGGAGAGAGCTTTATATTCAAATTACTGAAAAATTACGTTATAGTAATACGGGAATTCCTTTATCCATTATTTATCTCGTTTAACAACAACATATTACGTTAGGTATATGAGCTAGAGTGGATACCACTAACGTAATAATATTCTCTTCCAATTCGCTCGAGATATACGAGACCGAAAACCCAACAATATAATTATCCTCTGCGAATACATACATCGCGAACAAGCTATAGCAGAGAAAGATGGAGGCAATAAGGATAAAGAGAAAGAGAACGCAAGAGAAAGATAGATATATGCCCTTAGATTAAGATAAAGAGATTCCTTTCTCTTCGTACTCCCTTCAGTTGCGCCATTATTCGCATTATGTCACGTCAAGTTAACGTATAAGACTATACAAAAACTGAGGGTAGGTAGGTACTTAGGTAGCTAGATAGGTACCAGTACTATGGATATAGATAAGTAGCAGGCAGCATGCTACGATATTCATATCTATGATAATACCATGTTCCCTGTGCGAGCCATTCGAATCTAACGTGTACACCACCACACACACACACACACTAAGTATGCCATAATCTACGTCTAAACCCATCGTTTTATGCACATTTTCCCATCACAACGTAGATAATAAAAAAAATATCACACATAATACATACATAGCTTTGCTTTAGCCACCTTGAATCGTCGAGCAATACTCATTATTCGTACAACCCAAATAACACTACAAAACTTATTATAAATACGCAAATGATGACACGTTCCACGCACCATTGTCGATGGACAGAAAAATTAAACGCGAAAATGGTAGAAAAATTTTCGCGAATTTGGGAGGAAAATATAGGATTAAAAACTTTCCATTCGCTTTTATTTTATTTTTCGTTTTTATTCATCTCCCCAGGTAGTCCTCCATAATACTTTTCGTAACAAATTCAACGATTTGACACTCAACACACCACAACGTACATCACTTCATTTTTCAATTGTTGCCCAACTGAGAACAGATGACTGACAATCGAACCTTGCCGAAATAATCGAATAAACGCGTATTTCACTTCCTTTTTTTTTTCCTTCTACGATTTCGGCACAAGAACGAGCGCCAAGTTGAGTCAAAACTGTCCCAGAGGATTATTCCTACGACCGACCGATAAAAGCAAAAGCACGAATTTCATTTTAAAGTTCAGATATATACATATATATATACATAAAGATCGATATCTTGACAATAGGCGGAGAAACTTGAATCAAAGAGCAAAGGTCAATTGGACAAGGAAAATTGCAGTGAATTAAAAATTATAAGAACATACTACGGCGACTCATTTCATTTTAAAAACCTGAGAAACTGACCATGGATTTTTCAACATCGAGCACAATTTTGTTGAAAGTTACCGTCGGTGATCAGGCGTAGAAATCCTAATCATTTCGACTCTGACCCTCCTTCAGAGGGGAGGGGGAGGAGGGGTCCTGTAATTCAAACAGTTCAACTTCGAAGGCTTATATTTTGAAATTAGTTAGACCGAAGGTGAATCTATTAGTGTAGTTTGGCGCTAAGTATAAAAAAGAGAAAAAATCAATCGTTAAAATTTTGAAAGAATAAGTCAACTAAAAGTGACCTAAGTTTGAAGACAAAATTTAAAATGCTGACAAAAACATCAAAAAGACGCTCTTTGCTTTTGTTCGTTTCCAACCTATTATCAAGTTTTGAAGTATGATGTCAAAATCTTTACGATGCACAATGGTGCTCAATAAGTTAGGCTGAATTTTGCTAAGGAAATCTGCCAATGGCGGAGTTAACAAAAATTGCAAAATAACCTCAAAATGATGTGGTAAAAATTGCAGCCACTTGACTCCAATTTTTTAAACTTGCAACACTCACTTAAAGTTGAAAAATTTGCAAAAATTTACAAAAAATCAAATAAAAAATTTGTTTGGAAATTTTTTCCAAAAATGGAATTATTAGGCATGTTTGACTTCAAAACAATCATTGTCGAGAAATTTTTGTCACTTTCCTTTTTTTCAGAGATTTAAAAAAAAATGTAATTTTTTTCGTTTTTTTTTTACAATTTTTTGAAAAACCACGAGGGAAATTTTTTTGAGAAACGCCCCCTCCCCCAAATGTATTTGGAACATCAATTTTACCTGATTAAGCACATTATTTAAATTTTATCTCCAAAAGACGATTTTTCAAGGTTACTCAAAATAGGTCTTGCTTTTACGTATTTAAAAAAATTAATTCGTTAAAAATTGAGGAAATGATTTTTCAAAAAAAAATTCACTACAGGGGACACGTTTTACCTATTTCAGACTCTTAAATGCAATTTTTCATAATTTTTTCCTGTTTTTGAACCATTTATAATGCTGGAATACCAATTGAAAACTCCTGAAAAGGGCAAAAGTAAGTAAAACAGATCTGGAATGGACAAAGGTGAATGTATCGTACGCGGTCTAATTTAATAAAAATTTGGTGCTAAAAAAAATCATTGACAGAATGAGAAAATTCTTGACAAAACATAAAAAAATCATTCATCAAGCACCCACGAAAAATTGACTATGGGAAATAGAATTGAAATTTTGCGCTTAGTTATCTAAAACTAATGTTCTAATTCCATTTTAAAGAGGGCATTTATCAAAAAATTTCCTTCGTGGTTTTTCAGAAAATCATTATAAAAAGCAAAAAGTAATATTTTTTAAAACCCCATAAAAAGAATGAAAACGGAAAAATTTCCCAACAATGATCATTTTTCATTTAAACATGTACAATAATTCCATTTAAAAAAAAAATTTCTAACAATTTTATTCAATTTTTTGAAAATTTTCGAACTTTAAGCGAGTCTTGCAAGTTAAAAAAATTTAATTGGGGGACTGAAATCTTTACCACATTCTTTTGAGGTAATTTCGCAACTTTTCTGACCCACCCAATTGCAGATTTCCAAAAATTCAATCCACCCTGGACCTCAATTTTTGGCAAAATTAAAAAAGAAAAAAGCACTGTAAATGCTTTTTGAGCCCGATTTTCATAAAATACAGGGGATGCAGTAAACAGCTCAACCCCCCTCCCCCTACAAGACCCATTTAGGACCTTTACTAAATCTATATACCAAATTCCAACCCCTTCAACTCGATTTGAAGACATATTAAGGAAAGAACAAACATCTAAAAATGAGAAAAATTGTACAAAAATTGTTTTTGGGGATATATAGCTGAGGTCCCCAAAAAGGCAGATTTCAGAAATTTTCAACCTTTAGATCAATTCGGAAGCGAGATATGTGGCAAGGGCAATTCGACAAATTGAAAAAAGTTCCCAAAAATGATTTTTTGGGATGGGAGGGGGGTGCCATTGAGCTGAAATTTTGTTGATAAACTCCCTCTTATCCACCACAGGTTGATAGTCCGTGATATCGATGGCACAATCAGCAAAAATTATGTTTTGGAAGGCCAAAGGAGTGCTAAGAATTTCAGGCCAGACCAAGAAATTAAGTCAAGGTGGCGCGAGGACGAAAATTTGAAAAATCGAAATTTTCACAAATTCAAAAGTGTATTTTCCGAAGCGTGAAATTTTAGTACTTTTTTCGTTTTCAACTGGGGTAACCAGACTGAAGCGGGGAGATTTCCAGGGAGGTCCTGACTTCATCATCCTCGCAGCTGGTTACGTTCCTGAGTAATATCTTCGTTTTCTTTCGCAAAATTACACAAAAAAATCACGATAAAAATTTAAAAAATTGAAATAATTTATATTTCTAAAGAATAATAATTCCAGGGAGCAAAGTTTTAATATCGGTTCCCTTTTTTGATTCAACCATTCTAACTTCCGCCTCCCCCTATTTTTCTTTCAACGTGGTCAGAATTCAAAAATACGCGTATCAGACAAGAAGTCAAGACTTCCTTAAGGAAAACTTGGCAAAAAAAATGGAAAAGTGAAACGTCATATCGGTTCAAATCAATATGGAATAAAACCGGTTCATCGTCGCCAATTTTAACGATCATATTAGTCTTTTGCACGCCAAAAAACACCTTTATACTAATTTTCACATTGCAGATTCTGCAATAGGTATCCCATCCAGAAAGCACGAGTTTTCCTTTCTGCTTGCCCTAGCTTCCCCCCTTCCACTCCTATGATTTTTAGTAGACAAAGTAGAAAAATTAAAAATATTCTTCTCCTTCTTGATTCGACCACTCTAACTCCCCTCCCCCCCCCCATTTTTCTTTCAACGTGGTCAGAATTCCAAAAATAAGCGTATCAGACAAGAAAGTTAAGGCTTCCTAAGGGAAAAGTTGGCTAAAAAATGGAAAAAGTGAAACGTCATATCGGTTCAAATCAATTTTTTCTACTTGCCCTAGCTTCCCCTTCCTCTTCCACTCCTATGATTTTTAGTAGACAAAGTGGAAGAATTAAAAATATTCGTCTCTTTCTCGATTCGACCACTCTAACTCCCCTCCCCTCCCCCATTTTTCTTTCAACGTAGTCAGAATTCCAAAAATAAGCGTATCGTACAAGAAAATCAAGGCTTCCTTAGGAAAACTTGGCTAAAAAATGGAAAAAGTGAAACTTCATATAGATTCAAATCATTTTTTCCTGCTTGCCCTAGCTCCCCCCTCACTCCTATGACTTATTGGTGGACAAAGTCGAAAAATTAAAAAATGTTCGTCATTTAATGTCATACAAATTTTTGTTTTGCATTATTGGGAAGTAATTTCTGAAAATACCAAAATTTACTCCCCCTTCTCCTTGTTCAACTCCAAGGAGGGCAAAATGTGCACGAATTTTTGAAAAGTTCAGGAATATTAATTTTCAAATTACGGACTCCCGTTTAAAATTCAAATTACAGTAAATTACCATCATCTTACGGTAATTTTCGTAAATTTCCTTACACCTTTGAAAATACAATCAATTTTTTTTGCTAAATACTATGTACTTTATGACTTTATTTTGTGTAGTAATAATACGTGTTATTCCTTCACCATCAACAACTAACCGTACATTTCCAAACATAATATTTATTATCTTTATGCTACATCTTCCCCAAAACAATGAAAACTACTCGAGCGAAAATTTCTACCCAACTGAATCTGTAGGTACACCGAACGCATACATGCAGGTACTTTTATACCACAGCTGCGTATTTTTCCTGTACAGAAAAACACACACACACACACACACACACAGAGGCAGCAAATTATATAAATAAGAAGGTACCTAACTACCAACATCGTTGCGTCTCGTCGGTTGTGCGCGAAAAAAAAACCAACTCGACCGTTTTCTCTCTCTCTCTCTCTCTCTCTCTCTCTCTCTCTCTCTTTCCTTTACAATATCTTTAATCCGTTTGCTCGACACAAAAACAACCGTAATGAAGCGTATTTTAAGAACTCTGGAAAATTAAATTTTTCACGTATAACTTAGCCGGAACGTCATTAAGAATTATCATTCAGTTTAACGTTCGATATTTCGCTGCAACGAGAAAGACAAAAAGTACAACAGGGAAAAAAAATCCAAAAAGAACAATCTTGGAGGAAAAAAAAAAAGAAAATATTCTACAACTAAATCTACATAAAAAATAATAAACCCCCAAGGCCAATTCGAGCTCTTAATAAATTTACGTAGGTACTTTATCGTCATCGAGGCGAATTAAAAGTAAATTAATTAAACTCGACGAAAGATTTTTCGCCGAAAAAAGACCGTGTTTTCTTTTTTCCTTCGCCATGACTCGTTGCTTTACGTTGCCTTTCAATCTATTATGTATATTCTACTTCCGTACACTGTTCTCAAACCAAAGACGAAGAGAAAACTCGGAAGACATCGAGGGAATACGTAAAAAGGGGTAAAACTTTTTCTGCGCAACTAACAACCACTATGTCGCCTTCGTAGCTGTAGCCATGTCTTGTTAATTTGGATGAAAAAGCCTGTAAATCAAATTTTTACTAATTGTATCACGCTCGGGTAATTTTTACCCGATTCGTAAGCAATTATGTACAAATTGATGATAACGAGGTTGAAAACTCTGGGGTTTTTTTCTTCCAAAAAGAAAGAAGAAAAAATAAAAAAAAAAAGTAGTAATCGCAATGAAGAAACGGTTACATTAAAGTTTCCTTTTAGTTTCTGAGCAAAGGGGGAGAAAAAAAAAGAAATCTCCATTCATAGTAAATCAACATCTTCGCTTGTCATGGTGAAAAAACGAGGTAAACCTGAGAAATCCACCATCCACCCTTTACTCTGATAAAATTTTCGAATTTGAACGAATTTCCAATATTGCCGATATTTCACTTAAGCTTATAATTTTACTTTCGGTTTACTTTTACGTAAACTTCAAAACGAGAGACGTCTTCGTATTTATTTTTCCAACACAAAAGTTCGTCATGCAAGAAAAACAGGCAAAACTCACAAGCAGCCATTAAAAAGAAATCGTATTTCTACCACTTATTTGAAATCAAACCATACGTATTTCCTTTTATGCTTTGAAAAAGACGAAATTCAATGGTACTTCAGCTGAAAAAGAAAAAGCAGAAGATACGCATATCACCTTACGTTTTTCTTATATGTATATTATTTGCAACTCTGATATACCTCAACTCACTCCCCCCCCCCCCACTCCCTC
>FIZR01020395.1:0-43532 GCA_900060175.1 Ferrisia virgata | reverse complement strand
GCGTGGTTTTGCAAAAAATAAGAAAAAAAAACCCCTCTCAGGGGGGGGGGGGGGGGGGTTTGCATGGGAGCTGAAAATTTGAAAACTCCAAAAGGTAGATCTAGAGCGCCTACTAAATTTTTTATTTTTTACTTACCAAAATTCAACCTCCTAGCTCAATTTGAAGGGGAAATATGCGTTGGACAAACTCAAAAAACAAGGGACAAAAACCCCAGTTTTTCGAGCCTATGAGGGAGTACGTAAGACGGCTAAAAAGTACAAACCCCCGAAAGGCACAACAAAATCTACCTGCCAAATTTCAACCCCCTCGCTCAAATTTGTTTTGGAGGGAAACTATGCATGAAACAAACAAACAAAAAAATAAAACAATACCACTTTCAGAGATTGGGAGCAAGAGAGCTGAAAAGTTGAAACTCAAAAAAGACACATCTGAGGTCCCTACTTAATCTTTTGTTTTTACATACCAAATTTCAACTTCCTAGTTCAATTTGGAGGAGAAATACTTGTAGGACAAACTCAAAAAGTAAAAAATTCAGTCCAAAAAACCACTCTTTCGGAGCGGGGAGGGGCTGCAATTGGTCTGAAAAGTCGAACCTCCCAAAAAGCACATTAATGACCCCTGCTAAATCTACATACCAAATTTTAACTTCGTAACTTAATTTGGAAGGGAGACAAGGAAGGAAAGCCTGTTTTCAACGTCAAAGAGAGAACCCCCCCCTCCCCCCAATAAATCCTCTCTTGATTGACGTAGGAAGCTTTATTTTAAAAGACGTGAAAAATGGCGGGTTTTTGTGTATATAAAAAATCGGTCAGAAGGGGGAGGGGATGAAATTGAAATATTGCCCTTCGTTTTGTAACATTGATGTTATACATTTATATTAGATCGGAATTTCTTGAAAAAAAAAGCTCTTCATGCAAAAAATGGCGATTTTCAGAACTCCTTAGAAAGGGAAATAATGGCAAAAACGTGTCGCCGATGATCGTTTTGGGCATAAATGTTTGCCCAATAATATTCTAATTTTAACAAAAATTCAGCAAAAAAATTTTTTATTTTAAAAAATTTTTCAAACTTTTGAGTTTTTTTTCCAAGCTGAAAAATTTTATAGGTAGTTGCTGAATGATTTAATGCAATGAATTTCTGTTGTATTCCTGTAATTTTATCAAAATTAGGCGGTTTCTTCGCACTTGAAATACTTCGCGTTGTTTGATACTAACTAGGATCTTCGGGTTTCCAATCGTGGCGATTATGTTCTTTTCATTAATTTTTTCAATTATTGATTTAGTTATTGGTACGCTTTTTAGAATCTGTATTCAAGGCCGTTTGGTGAATGCATTTATGGCGATAAAGAATAAGTATTACTTGAATAGATCTGCAAAATGGATATATAATCTTTCGAATTTCTGCATTGACTGTTCCTTTATGTCATAAAATTATTTGCATTCGCGTGCAACAAAAAAGTATTACGTGTAAATCAACTGAAAGTGGAATGAATTTCAAATTCTATACATTCTATTCTGCATTTTTGGTTTTCGATGTGATCCCTTTAATAATCACCTGAGGATAAAATTCGAATTTCAGTTCGAGACATATTTATAAGACAAGAAATAAAAAATACTTGGAAAAGGTAAAATGACCTGTAGAAACTCGTTAATGCGCATTTGAAGTCTACCTATAACATACAAGTAAATCCTCTTACGAAATTCCAAGTTCATTTAAATGAATGTAGGACAACGACATAGTATTAGTGCTGAAAACTACTTTAACGAGCTCAAAATACCACGTTGTATAGAAGCTGAAAATAGCAAGCTGGTAGATAGCTAGATACATTACATTCTAAAAATTTAATGCCTTCAATAATTCTAAAAAATTTCACGAACAATGTTGGTTACTTTGAGAGAAGGAGAAGAGGGGA
The DNA here is from genome assembly GCA_900060175.1 of Ferrisia virgata. NCBI lineage: Eukaryota > Metazoa > Arthropoda > Insecta > Hemiptera > Pseudococcidae > Ferrisia > Ferrisia virgata. The sequence continues at coordinate 41,619 of FIZR01020395.1, read as the reverse complement.
AGAGATTCTCCTTTTAAAAATGAAAATAACCAGCAAAAATACTTTAAGAAACATATTTTGATCTTCATGTTTAAACTTCGTCATATTTAAAAAATTCGAATTTTTCATATTTTTTGATATGTTTTAATTTATTATTATTATTATTTTTGGGAATTTTAAACAATTTTAATGTTACTCATGTTAGTGAATTTTTTTAAATTTTTTAATGAAATAATGACAAATGGAACCTAAGTGAGATATTTTAAAATCATTGTATAGAATTTCAACCATTTTATGTCTAAAAAAGAACAATCGAAATGGATAATTTTCAAATTTTTGAAGATTTCCTTTTTCTTTATTATTTTTAATGATAACTCTGTGGTTTAGGAAGATGTGTTTTATTATAAATCCCCTCTATACCTTCTTTCCCTGAGGATTCTTGGCAAATTTTGGAAAATTAACAACGGGTAGTGCTTAATAGTTGTGAAACGTTCTCAAACTAACATGGAAAAAATTTTAGCCCTCAAAGTTTAAATTTACCCTCGCCAGTTAGCGTTCAAAGCTAAAAAAATACCAAACATTTTCAAAATTTGTAAAAAAACTTTTGAACAATTTTATCAAAAATGGGTTTTATACTGTTATTCATATAACAAATCTCTACCCTCTTTTTAAAGGAGATCAGAAAAACGTTATTTTTCACATTTTTTAAAATATTTTAAAATAATTCGAGAAAAATTAAATTTTGAAAAAATGTCAGTTGATATAGATATAGTATAGCTCACTTTATGCGTCAAAGTCATCAAAGGTTTTTTCTCACTTCTACTGATTTTTTTTTGAAGAATAAAAAATCAAAGATGATGTATTTCTCATAAAATGAAGATATTTATGGACGACGGGAAAAAGTAAAGGAAAAGAAAAATCGCTGGAAATGGTTTAGTTGAGTTGAAATGACTGCATTAGACTCATTTCAATCAACATTTTTTTCGAATTATTTTGAAATATTTCAGGAAGTGTGAAATATAACGTTTTTCTGGTTCCTCTCAAAACGAGAGTTGAGATGAAAAATGATCTTTGTTGATTATTTTGGTTATAAATAACAGTATTAAACTCATTTGTAATGAAATTAAAAAAAATTGTATACAATATTTTAAAATTATTGATATTTTTTTAGCTTTGAACTTTGAGAGCTAAAATTTTTATCACGTTAATTTCAGGTCATTTCACAACTATTAAGCACTACCCGGTGTCAATTTTCCAAAATCTGCAAAAATCGATCCACCCTAGTGTATATTTTTAAATTGAATTTCAAAGTCAAGACGTGATTAAAATTTACGTTTTTGTCTTTCTATTACTCAAACCTGTCATATTTCGAATACAGTGGTCATTAAATACAAAACTTGAAACCATGGTCAATCCTCCTCCGCGACACTATGTTTCTTCATGCTTTCAAGTCACATATTGTCTATTAATAAATAACTCAGTCAGTACAAACGCCAGAAAAATGCTTACCTTGCTCAAGAAATATGTGCAAGTGTAATTTTTGGCCATGTTTTTAAACCATTAGTTTAATATTTTGATTATATTTTGAAACTTATATTGAAGGGTTGAAAAAAATCATAGTCTTTTCCACGATGTTCATTATAGATTCTTTTTTAAAAATTCAACAGTTTTTTTCCTCAATATTAACGTACTTTTTAAATAGATGTGTACGCTTACTGCAAAAAAAAAAAAGGGTCTTGTAATGTATATTTTTTTCTCTCAGAGGCAATCTTAACACGCAGATTTGCATGAGTAACTTTTTTTTTTGTGTTGTTTTTCAGAAGCACGACTGCAGTATCTGTTGGTACATTGACTACCTTTCAACCTGCTCCTATAGCTAGTTCTCCTGTATTAATGGTTTACGACCTCGATCCAATAAGAACCAATTGCGATAGATTGTTCAATTTATTTTGTTTATATGGTAACGTTGTAAGGGTAAGTGGAAAATTTTATCTTTAATAACTCTCTACTGTAAAACCGTTAAACTGCTACACGTTTTTATGATTTCAACGTGATAGGTATATAACTCCTCTGCTAGGTACATGCATTTTGAATTGTAATTTTGCCTGTGGCGGTGGTAGTGTGAAACTGTAAAGGATATTTTTATTTAATGTTTCTGTTTTCGTTTCATGAAAGAAAAAAATTTTTTTTCTGTACCTACCATCATGGAATGACGACGATAAGAATGAAGCGAATTTTACTGCGATAGGAACGTGTGTGCTGATAAGGTCGAGCTAGATACTTTTTTCCATCATTTATAACCGTTATTAAGTGTATATTTTTACATTTTTCTTTTTTTTCCTTCCTTTTCATGCGTCCCAAAATTACTTTTTTTTTTTTTTTTTTTAATCTTTGAAGCTTCGAATGGTTTTTATTCGAAGATAAAATGTGGTTACGATTTATTTTTATTCAAAATTAATGAATATTATCAAGCTTTAGGTGTTATTTCAAAGTACTGGAAAATTATTTACCTCAGTTGATTAATTTACTGACGATCGAAATTTAAACAGCAAACATTAAAGAATAATTGAGTTTGGTTATTTTGCAGTTGATCTCCCCTTGTCCCCTCCCTAAATAATGAATATAGGCCGTAGTTAGAATGAGGAAAAAAACGATGTCGTAGGTGGGTTTTGATGTCGTTCATTTGTTACCTTAATCTTGATTTTTATGCTTTCAGCCTGATTTTCTGGGCATTCGTTAGCTTTTGCTTGAAAATCCTGTAATGGTTTTTCGTTGTAAAATTAAAATTAATTCGTAATCAGCCCGAAGAATTTGCCCAACTTGTATCTATGCATAATCTACATTTTAATAAAATCCATTGAACGATTCGAAAATAACATCTTTCGACTCTCACTTTTATTTTAAACTTGAAATTTAAAAATGCATAAATTCACGTTGGATTTTTTTTTTTTTCATAAAATTTTATTTAATCTTGAAATACATAGAATCCTACATATTTGTTCACATGTTATAAACCGAAAATTATTATCTGAATTGCCCCAAACTCAAATCCATTGTACCTATATTTACTTATTCTATTTTCAAAGCAATCTTGTTTCGAGGAAGTTTTCACTTACATATGTGAACTATTCGTTGAAAATTAAATCAAATGTAATCAGCCCGAAGAATAACTTGTTATGTAAATTTTAGCTTAGATCAGCACAATGCCATTGTCTTTCACACAAAATAACGATAAATGTTGTAGAAAATGAACATCTCATTATTACGAACATGAATTAGATATGATTATTCTCAACTTACGAAACATTAACTTTATCTTGATTAGTAATTAAGTCAAGTAATATCAAAAAAAAAAAAAAAAATTACGATTTAATTAAAACTGTTGAATGGATTCTATTTGAAAGTAAAATCTCGATAAAACTCGATTACCGGTTTAATTCGTTAAACATTTAAAAAATAAATTTAGTATCTACAAATTCTGTAAACTTAGGCAATTCAAATACTTAGTTGATCATCTACTTGCAAATACGGCAAGTATTAGATGACTGCAAAATTCTGTCTCGCTGGGAATTAATTCAGTTCGATAACAATTTTTTTTTTAACTTTTTAAATACGCTTTACAGGACCATTAATACTTATTCAAAATTCACTATCAAGGTTTTTCATAACCAGCAAACGTTCATTTCGGTCTATACCGTCATGGTAATAAGTTAGGTATGAGAGAAAGAAAAATGATGTTCTAAGGAATTTCTATACTTACAAAAAAATATGTACGCTTAGTTGGATTAAATTTGTGCTGTGAATTTTTGATCCATTTTAACGTTAAATATTTTTAATGAAGAAGGTTTGGTACGTTGGGTAGAAATTAAATTACCTCGCTTGAAGATAATTATCTTTCTAAATTTTCCAACCGCAATTTTAGGAAGGAAGAATAAATAAGCTACACCAGTAATGATATCATTACTGGTCTGAGCACTTCCTTAATCGTACGCTCCGAACTTCGATATCTCATATTAATTAGAAAAGGTTGTAGCGACAGTTGAGTGATTTAAAAATCAATTCTTTTTAGATAGACTTTCCAAATGAAACTGTGGTAACGTCTTTAGTATTTTTTTTTCTCCAATGGAAAAAATTAAATATCGACCAAAATCGCTGTAATTTGATGAGTAAACGACTTGAGCGCAAAATCGAGGAAAATCACAATTTTTGAACGGGCTGGAGGAGGTTGAAAATCGAAAAATAAAAAAATTGTTTCGTCCAGAGCTACGACTAAATTTTTACATTTGGGGGTGCGTCGGGTCTCAAATCGGGGGCGCGAAAGTTCGGTGAGACTTTCCTACAATTTTTATATCGACACATGTAGTAAATATATAAAATTTCAAAACTCTCTCGTTATAAATTGTTGCTTGGTATTAGTATGGAAATTATCGCCCTACTTAAAATTGACTTTTTGAATAAAATTTACATTTTTTCTTATGTTAAAATTGGGTAAAAAAATTAGGAGAGAATTACTTTTTAACTAATTCAGATACGCTGAATACGTATCTGGAATTTATTTTTCGTTTAAACCTCTCGTTCGTATTTTGATCCTTTACCCCCTCCCCCCATGCGAACATGTCGACGATTTTGTAATTATGTTCTTCAACCAAAATTTTAATGACAAAATCTGATTTAAAATTTCATGCTGAACAACTTTACTTCTATTCACATTTAGCGCATTAACCAATATTTCTGAGAAAAACATTTTTTTAAGTTTTTGAAAACGACCTAAATTCCAAAAAAAAATTGAAATAAAAAAAAATTATATTCATAAAAACACAAGGTCCCCCGCACTCGTTCGCGGGTTTGCAGCTGCAACAATGCGCGGGGTGAAAAATTCCGGAAAAATTCATTTCGATAGACCTATTATCCCTCTAAGCATTTGGGTTTAAATCATAGGGGTGTGTGTTGCCACCCTCTTCCAGCGTACAGCCTTGATTAGGTTATTACAGTCTATTAACCTACAGCCGATGAGGTTGGAATATCAACAAAATCCAATTTTGGGGTACTAAAGGACCATTACGACCATTTTTGGCCATGCCATATATGCAGGGTGTTTCGTCTCGATAGTTTTTCCTTCATACCACAAATAGAGCAATATAAGTTAGACTCATGTAGCACGGGTTGCCTATGTAAAGCATTGCAGGGGCTGTGCTACAGGCATTTGAATTTTGTATTTTAAAAAAATTTAGAGCAATTTTTTAAAAATTTCAATTTAAGAACTAAAAATGGTAGAAATGTCCAGTTTACACCAAAATATGAGAAATACAATGCAGTATTTTTGGTAAAAAAATTAGGGTCATACATGGTGTAGTTCATGAAATATGACGAATTTAATGCAAAAAGATGATTGAAAAATTTGAAAATTTTCTAAATTTATGTTTATAACTTTTTAAAAAGCTCTTTTCAATCTTTTTTTTACATTAAATTTTCCATATTTTACGAACCATATCATCTGTGTCCCTAAATTTTTTACCAGAAATACTGCATTGTATTTGTCACATTTTGGCGTAAACTGGACATTTCTACCGTTTTTAGTGTTTAAATTGGAATTTTTTAAAAATTGCTCTAAATTTTTTGAAAATAAAAAATTCAAATGCCTGTAGCACAGCCCAGCAATGTTTTGGATAGGCAATCCATGCTACATGAATCCAACTTGTGTTGCTCTACTTGTCATATGAAGAGGGTACTATCGAGACGAAACATCCTGTATATAGGTATTTTTTCCGCCGAAGACTTAAAGTTATTTACTTTGGCTCGATACTGACCAAAATCGCTGTAATTCGTTCAACAGGCTCAGTTTGGCGGCAGATTAGATAAATATGAGTAGAGAGAGATGACCTTTGGTGAAAATTCAGTTACACCCAAATTTGGAGGAGGAGGAGGAGGTGCTGAGAAGTCGACCTCAAAAATTATTTTTTTTTGAGTCAATCGATAGAGAATCCAAAGTTGCATAACACACCCAAAAATCAGCCTCCTGGGTCAATTAAGAAGGGAAATATCGGTGGTTTTCCTCTTTTGAACTTTGAAAAAGGGCCATTTCTCCCTTATCTCCTCTACAAATTGAGCTAATTAGTTGAAATTTTGTATGTGGACAATAAGTGTACGTTTTGGGGGTTTCAAGTTTTCATCCTCGTTGCATCTCCTCACAACCTCGAAAAATTTGTGTTTTTTTTTTTGGCTTTTCTTGTTTTTTGAATTTGTTCCTCGCATGTCTTCCCTCCCCCCTCGTCAAATTCGGTTAGGAAGTTGAAATTTGATATGTTCATTTAGTATAGGTACTAGATGTACCTTTTAGTGGTGTAGACTGCTTAGCCTCATTGCACTCCCCCTACCCCTACCACAATACTCTTTTTCAATTCACATAACAATGATATTTTACGAAAGTCAGGCTGAAAAAGCATGACTTTTTTCTCCTATTTCAGTCATTTTCTTTTTTATGTACTTATCTAACCAGCTATCCTAAAAAATTACTATACCAAAAAATTCTACGTAAAATTCTCTTTTCATTGAGACAAAACTAAACTTTCGATTTGTTATTGTTATCCAGGGAAAAATAGTCGGATGCGCTACATAAATTTGCAGAACGAAATTTTTTTCAAACGAGCATATATCTTTCCCCTCAATCTGCATGTCTATCAAATACGCATGCGTAGTAGATCAAGTATGTGTTGTATATTTTCTAGCTGAAGGGGCTTCGTTGACATGTTTGTTGGAAAAATCCGAGTAAAATACGTACATACGTTCGATGTTGAACACCTTTTTAAAGTTTAAACGAAATACGTCGTGTAATTCAATTTAAAATCACTGGCAAGTATATGAGCAATGAAATTGAAAAAAATCAAAAAATTTTATTCGAGTGTAAATATTTGAAAATTTTTAAGCCTCAGTTTTTAGGAACCTGTCGACTTGCATCATAAATTTCCTTCTATTCTGTATCATCTTTTGAATTCTGAAAATTCCATAAACTTGTCGGTACAGTACAGTACAGTACAGTACGAGTATTTGACAAGTCTTGAATAATTAATGAGTTGAAGTTTTTGCACAGTGCGAAACCTGAAACAATAATATTTATTGTTCGAACACAGGTATCTACCGTTTGATAATATATGTTGTTTCTGTTCTCTAGTTTACTGGTTTCCTTTTTTTTCTTTACTCCCCCACCCCCTTCTTATCTACGTACATATAATAAAAAGCCAGCCTAAAATAAAACAACAAATTCGGCGTAGGAACCAAAACAGATCCTTTCCGCATTTAAAATACGTAGGTGGTATTTTCGTATTTACAGTTTACCTTTGTACCTACCTATGTGTATATATATACATATATATATATAGAAAATAGTAATACTGTGTATAGGTACCTAGTACGGTATCCGTTGGCGTATAATTTTAACCTTTTGAAATTTACGAATAAAATAGGAATAAATTATTACGAAAAATTGAATTTACATTGTGTAGCTAGATACAGGTACCCACGCTAGGTAGGTACCTAATCTACCTATTCAGTGTGTAAAAGTTTATAACGAAACGTCTGCATAGCACCGTCGCTATATCGTCATCATCGTCGGCTTCGTCGTGTATTGGATTGAATTTTGAGAAAATCAACTTTGACTTTAACCACATAAATCAAATAATTTAAATAAATTTTACACGCGAAACTTTACCATAGTAAATAACACAAAGCGGCGTGCATCGCTAATGAAGCAAAGCTCTAGCTTGCTAGATGGTATATGCATATAGTGTAAGGAAATTGCATTAAATACCTACCTACCTACCGACGAGAAAGCGCCAAAAAATAACGCTTTAGATGCAGCCATGAAAATATAGTTTACGAGTATAGCGTCGGCTTTGATACGGTAAAATAAGAATGTCGTCGTACTCGTAATTACATTGCAAATATATGTGCGAGTTGGGAGTTGGTGCGATTTCATTAAAATATAGCTGCTTGAAATGGATAACACTCGCACCAACACACAAACGTGTTCTCTGGAGAAAGGATCGATTTAGAAAAGATGTCAGTTACGATGACGAATTTGAAAAGAATTCCGGACTCGGTAGAGTTTAATTTTACATTACGCTGGGCTCTTTTGGTGGTTTTGATAAGAGCTCGTTGTGGTACAGATTTTCGTTCTAAAAGGAAACCGCGTAATTGCTTCGCATTGTAAAGTTACTCTAGCTCGGTTCGATTTATAGAAAGCGAATGAGTTTTGGAATGGTTGCTGTTTTGACAGCGCTGCGTATAGGTAAAGGTACATAGAAAAGTGTGTACTTATAAAGTACCAGTACACCTAGCTACACGTTCTACATTCAAACAACCTACACACAACGTGTACCTATCTATCTTCCAATTTATCTATTTTTATTTTATCTTTTTGTTCTTGATAGATTAAATTTTTAAAAACTAAAGAAGGCTGCGCCATGGTTCAAATGAGCGATCAATACGCTGTGGATAGATGTATGGCTAATTTAAATCCAACCGATATGTTAGATGGTCGTGAATTGTCTCTTGGGTAAGTTACAGTTAATTAAGTTTTTCACTTCGGCCCGTATAAATAGCATACCATATCGTTTATGTGATTTATACGTCGTATATCGTAATTTTTTTCTGTCTGTTTTTTGTTTTGTTTTTTTTTTTTCTTCTTCATCGACACATCGAATTGACGCCTGTAATGGGATTCGATTTGTTATATTAGGTATTCGAAGCAACCGTTTGTCAGCGAAAATAGAGGCTCGTTTACATTACCAGACGGAACTGAAGGGTTTAAAGATTATTCTAGTCATAGACATAATAGATACTATAATCGTGTATCGTCTCTAAAAAATAGAATCCAGCCACCTTCCAGGGTATGTTACTGTGTACTCGTGAATTGTATGGTAGCCTACGTACGATGATAATAGGCAATGTAGACAATTAATACGAAAACCTTTTACAGATATTGCATTTCTATAACACTCCAACCAACATTTCAGAAGAAGAATTAGTCGATGTGTTTAATAGCGCTTTAGATGGGATTAGTGTTGTACGCTTAAAGTTGTTTCCTAAAAGAGGTAATTTTGTTTATCTTTACTCTGCGTAGTTTGATTGTTCACTATATTATACTTCATATATAAGCTCGTGTAAAGAAGCGTGTGTTAGCATCTTATATACCTACCTAAGACTAAACTTCATTCTACCAACGTTATGTCGACGTGTTTAATCAACTTCGCTTATTTGAATATTTCTCATAATTTTTAAAATCCCTTTTAACCCAATCAAATTAGCATAAAAAAAGGCCTAAAATGGAAATAAATGGTACCTTCGAGATTTTTACTGGAAATTATTCGCACGGGTCCTAATAAGTGCCCCTTAAAACTTTACATCCCTACCGCTTGTGCTTTCCCTGAAGGAGGGAGAGAGGGTGAGTGGTTTCCTAAAATTTACGTTTTGCCCAAAATATCGGAAATTCAGCGTTTTAGCGACAAAATAGTTACGTGAAATTATATTCCTGATAAAATTTCCTTCAAAATGATATCAAATTTGATCCATTTTACTCAAAAGGGGGATCCGTGGGGGAGGGGGATACAAAAATCACGTAATTTTTACTATCACCTAAAATGGTTGAAAATTTAGTGCCTGCTGGAAACTTTTCGAAAGCAAATTTTAGCACATACTTGACACGTAAAAAGTTCCCAAAGTTCAGTCTCGCACATGGCGAGGGAGTGATAGCGCTGAGGTATCACTCCCCACTCCCCTTTCATGTTATGTTTTGAGCCATGAAAAGCAAATGATACGTGTGTGAATGACGTAAAAATACGTTTTTTCGAACATGACCATATTTTGAGGACGCACAGCTCCACCCACCCTTGAGCTGGAGCTTTGAAATTTCGTATGATGGGTTTTTAACTCAAAATCAACCACCTCCGTGAGGTTGGTCAAAATCCGAGGCATGTTTTTTCTCACTCCATCCTTTGCTTATTAATTGACAAAAGTGAAGATTTAAAAAAAAGCATCACTCAGAATCATGAGAATTGAAAAACAGCATTGTGGGTAGGATGGGTTGAATGGGGCTAAAAAGTCGAAACCCGAAACCCCCAAAAAGGCACTTCAATGGTCCCTACGGACAAGACGTACCTAATTTAAACTTCGTAGCCCAATTTAAAGTGGGTTTTGCGAGGAGTAAACTCTGAAAATCAGAAAAATCGACCAATAAGCCACTTATTCAGGGTTGTGAGGGGGTGCGATGGGGCTGAAAAGTCAAGACCCCCAAAAGGCACATCAAGGGTCCCTACTAAATGTACTTACCTAATTCCAAGTTCTCTAGCTCAATTTGGATGGGAGTTATGCGAGGAACAAACTCTAAACATTAGAAAAATCGACCAAAAAACCACATGTTCAGGGCTGTGAGGGAGTGCAATGGGGCTGAAAAGTCGAGGCACCCAAAAGGCATATCTAAGACCCTCACTAAATATACATACCTAATTTCAAGTTTCTGGCTCAATTTGGAGGGGTGTTATGTGAGGAACAAACTCAAAAAACTCAAAACATGAGAAACCCCGTTCAAAAAACCACTTTTGGGGGGGCTGTGGTGGGGTGCAATGGAGCTAAAAAATTAGAACCTTCAAAAGCCATATCTAGGACTCCAACTGAATGTGTATACCAAATTTTCACCTCCTAGATCAATTTGGTGCGGCGATAGGGGAGGAATCGCCCTTTTTCAAGGTCAAAGAGGACCCCTCCTAATCGACCTAGAAAGTTGATTTTTGGATATGTTATGCAACTTCGGATTTTCTATCGGTCAACTCAAAAGGAACAATTTTCGTGTTTTTGACCACTCAGCACCCCACCCCCAAAATGGGGCAAAACTGAATTTTAACCCAAAGTCATCTCCACTAAGATATTTCTAATCTGTCGCCAAACTGAGCCGATTGGCTGAATTAGAGCAGTTTTGGTCGGTATAGAGCAGAGTAAATGACATTAATGTTATGAGGGAAAAACATTTTTTAATAATGAAAATAAATATCTGACCTGGCTAAAAATAGTCTTAACGGTCTTGTAGGACCCCAAAACGGATTTTATTGGTATTCCCTCCCCCTCTCAACTGCCTTTGGTCGATGGACTGTAATAGTCTGATTTTCATTGACAATATTACATAGAAAACCAGGCTAAAAAAAGTATTTACTTTTGAAGTGTCTGAATTTAAATCAGGTCAAAAGCTTGAAGCCAAAAACTGAAAGCCAAAATTGTCAAAGGCTGAAAATTTGAAGTCGAAAATTGAAAATCGAAAGCCAGTTGGGAGTTAGTTTTTAGAGCTTGATAAATGCAAAGCCAACGTCTAAAATGAACCTCGAGTTTTATTTTTAGCTATCAGTAGTGAATAGTCAAGAGTCAAGTTTGATTTTTTGGGCTTCTAGTTTCTACCAATAATTACACTACCAAAGAGCCTTAAGTCAAAACCATTCAGAGAAAATTTTTTATAAAAGGGTAGATGAGAGTCCACTAAAGTTCAGCCAATTCACTCCATATCAAACACTGTTATCTATATTCGTGAAACTATGCTTCGTAGATCCTATTTTCAATAAAAAATAATCCTAAAGTGGAGAGGCAAGGATTCAAATAAGTGATAATAGAAAAATTAGTAAATTTCATTGAAAAGAAATTTTTGTTTTTTAGCGGCATTTTTAACGATTGAAATAGATAAGGAAATGAATGATTGAAACTTTCACGTCACAAAGTATTGTTCTGGAGGTGAGGGGAAAGAGAGTAGTTGGAGGAGGCGGTGTCGAACCCTCCAGATAACATTGAGACATTTTTAATAATCAACGAGAAAAATATCAAACATTTTATGGTTCGGTGGTACTCAAATTTGATCATTTTCATAAAATTACTCAATTTTATTTAGTATGTTAAAATATTAAAAACAAATGAAAATTCTATAATCACGAATTGTAATTTTTATCACCTACATTGAGATTTTAAATCCAAACATTAGGCTGTTGAAATGGTTTGCATTTGGCTTAGGCAGAGTTGTTTCGCAATTAATTGGTCTTTGATGTGTCAGCTCTTTCACCATTCCTTTGTTGGAAAAAATTCAATTCTTTTTAATAAACTTGATTGTAACAAATGAATAAATTTTCACGGTAATTTTACGTGAAAAGAAATATACAAAAAAAAAAAATTATACAATTTATTATTTTGAAAAGCACTGTATACTTACCTATCTACCTTCCTATCAATTCGTAAATCTATATTTTTTTTAATCTCGTATTGCACTGGCGAATAGAAAAAAATACTCGTACGTTTAATTAAAAATACCTGTGCAGGCGTGAAAAATTTCAAAAAAAAAAAAACAGCAGCTACCTATAACAACCTGCGTTGCGCCAATCTATAAGAGTACAGTGTTAGTTTTGAATTTAGTTGTGATTAGTATAACTAACGAAGCAAGTAAATTTTGAAAAACAACTACCTTGTTAGGATAACTGAGAAAATTATCTTATGAGTTAATTATTCAAGCTTGAAACATTGCTTTTTTGGTTATAACGAAGATGATCCCTACGATACTAAATTGTTTAAATATTGCGCGTATAACAGTTCAAATACAATCCATTAAACTTGAAAATTTTCCGCCGTTGCTGGCTGTAAAACGTCTTCTTCTGGTAGTATAAAATGTGGTATTTAACGTCCCGTCGGTGCGCATAAAATTACCCTAGATTACTCACGTACTCATTCGTTTCTACGTGTTTATAAATTTCATTGAAAATTTATTTAATTTTCGACGCTAGTTTAATTTTTTAAGATTGAAAATTTTTTATCATTTGTTACAAAGTGCTTACTGTGTATATTGTTTTTAGGCGGTGTAGATGGTATTGTTCGAAGCTCAACTGGTTTAGTGGAATTTAAATCTGTTCCTGAATCCGTGGAAGCTCTAATGACGTGCAATCATTTACCAGTAAAATCTCAAGGTTGGTGGAATGATATAAATATTTAACCTACGTAAGAGAATCAGCTCTTTAAAATGCAAACTTTTTAAATTAATTGTTTATGAACATTTCGTCGAGAAGGATCGAAACTACTTACTTCAGCTAAATTTAGTCGAATACATAGATAGATTTTGTATTTCGAGTACTTATGCTAAAAGATATCAAGAGGTTCTTAAAAATTCAATTATCTTTTAAATTTTGGAACTCGGTACATTCATTTATATTTCGAATTGTTTATCTCTATGGTGCTATGCTATGTATTCTTGGAAATATTTGCATTATAATATTTATATTTATAGTTGGGCATTCGTGGATGAAAAGAGCGCATCGACTTTAGAGAGATTTCTTAATGATACTTACAGAATGTATAAGAGCGGGAGGGGAGGGAGTATGCTGCAGTAATTATGCGTAGAATGGCCTAATTAAAAAAAAAACAATTATTTTTAGACGACTTATTGTATTATTGATCTCAAAATAACATACAATTTTTTCAGGAGATTAATATATCTTAGGCTTACCTCGTTCTTAGACAATCTTAGCTTGTCTGAAGGGTGGGGTTGTACTACAAGAGAATTGTTATTTCAGGACAATCTGTACTTAACACACGTTGTCCAAAACAGCAACCCCAGCTTGTCCGAACAATTATCAATTGCGGTTTCTGGACAATATGTACTTAAAGTCTTGTCCTAAATAGTAGGATGTCTCTCGTGACAACCATATTTCTTGGACAATCTCGGATTGCCTGAAGCGTGAGGTTGTGCTTCAAGACAATTGCTGTTTTAGGACAATCTGTACTTAATGCACGTTGTCTCTCAAGACAACTGTTCACCTCAGACAATCCCAGCTTGTCCGAAGAGTCAAGTTGTCCTACAAGACAATCGCTGTTTCAGGACAATCTGTACTTTATGTCTTGTCCGGATTAGGAAGTTGTATTTTAGGACAACCATTAACCTCGGACAATCCCAGTTTATCTTAAAAATGAGGTTATCCTAGAAGACAATCGGTGTTTCAGGACAATCTGTACTTAATACCTTGTCCTAAATAGTGGGTTGTCTTTTAAGACAACCATTTAGCTCGGACTATACCAGCTTGTCCAAAGAGTTATGTAGTTGTAAAAGACAATCGCTGTTGCAGGACAATCCGTATGTAACATCTTGTCCTAAATAGCAAGATGATCCTTAGGATAACCATGTTTCTAATACAATCTTAGTTTGTCCAAAGAGTCAGGTTGTCCTATCAGACAATCGCGCTGTTTCAGATGAAAAGTAAGGTTGTTCTACAATACAATTGGTGTTTCAGGACAATCTGTACATAATGTCTTGTCCTAAGTAGCAGTTTGTCTCTTAGTACACCTGTGTTTCTTGAACAATGCCAGCTTGTCCAAAGAGTTTGCTGTTTCATGATAAATAGCAAGTTGTCTTTTAAGACAACAGTTCACTTCGGACAATCCTAGCTTGTCCATAGAGAGATTGTCCTACAAGGCAATTGTTCTTTCAGGATAATCTGTACTTAATGTATTGTCCTAAATAGCAGGATATCTTTTAGGACAACTGTGTTTCTTAAACAATCCGAGCTTGTCCTATAAGACAGTCGCTGTTTCAGAAGAATCTGTACCTTATGTCCTGTCATGAATAGTAATAGCCTTTTACCTCAGACATTTTCAGTTTGTCTAAAAAGTGAGGTTGTCCTACAACACAATTGCTGTTTCAGGACAATCCGTACTTAATGTCTTGCTCTGAATAGCAAGTTGTCTTTTAAGACAACAGTTCACTTCGGACAATCCTAACTTGTCCATAGAGTTAGATTGTCCTACAAGACAATTGTTCTTTCAGGATAATCTGTACTTAATGTCTTGTCCTAAATAGCTGGTTGTCTCTTAGGACAACTGCGTTTCTTGAACAATCCAAGCTTGTCCAAAGAATGAGCTTGACCCATAAGACAATCGCTGTTTCAGAAGAATCTGTACTTTATGTCTTATCATAAATAGTAATAGCAATTTACCTCAGACATTCTCAGTTTGTCTAAAAAGTGAAGTTGTCTTACAAGACAATTGCTGTTTCAGGACAATCTGTACTTAACAGCTTGTCCTAAATAGCAAAAACCACTTACCTCAAACAATCCAGGGGGATCCTATAAGACAACCGCTGTTTTAGTAGAATCAGTACTTAATGTCTTGTCCTAAATAACAAGGTGTTTCTCAGAACAACCGCGTGTCTTTTACAATCTCAGCTTGTCTAAAGAGTCAGATTGTCCTACAAAACCAATTGCTGCTTCGGATAATCTGTGCTTTATGTCTTGTTCTAAAAAGCAAGGTGTGTCTCAGGACAACCAATTACCTCAAACAAACCCTGCTAGTCTGAAGAGTGAGGTTGTCCGACAAGACAATTTCTGTTTCAACATCCATCGATCATTTCGATTTCACTATTTTGTCCATAAGTGTCGGCATGGTGTGGTGGTTAAACCAGGGGCAAAATGTACGTGTAATACATTGCGTGCATTTAAAAAATGTTACACTCTTCTGTTCCGAGCACTACCAGTTACAACAGAGATAATTGGACAGCACGCCGTCTATTATCAGAATCAAAAAGCTTGTAACTGGTTTGAGCGCCTACTTGTGGCCCACTGCTGAACTCATAGTTGTAAAACCGCTGGCTAGCGATGCCGTGAGTTACCTGTAGATAGCGTAGAAAGCAACGGGAGACTACTACAAGACTTCGCTAAAAACCATCGTGATGCTATAAGCGTAGAGAACATTTTCGTGTCGGCCTTACCCACTTGGATGTATCAAAGGATAGCAGATGGTCGACTTCACGCGGCTTGAGACCTATTTGATTTCGATTTTGTCCATAACGAGCTTTCAAGAAACAGAATTTTTCAACACAAAAGCGTTTTAAAATCATATACTTTTTGTTCGTTCATGTAAAAGAGTAAATAGATTTCACGGTTGGATTCAATGAATTCTAAATATAGCACCAAGTTTTTTTTAAAGATGACGGGGTGTTTATAATTGCTAAGATCTTTACACCTAATGTTCAGGAGTGATCGGTAGGAAGATAAACGCTTTCATCGTTTTTTTGCTGGGTAATGTTAAAAGTAAAATGTTAGAGATGGATTAAAACTCTCACAAAGTAGAAACAAAAATATAATTATGTATTTTCAATCTTGTAATTAAAGGAAGCGTCATTCTTTTTTAAAAAAAAGTGCAGCAACTACAATAGCTACGTTCAACGTTAAATTAATTCGCTCTTTTCTTTCATATCGTACTTCGAAAGTAATGAATCTATTTACGCTTATCTATTTATCTACTGTGAGTTTCTGTATCATTAAATCAAAGGTTGGAAATACGACCAAATTATTCAATACTTATTTCTTATTTATCTATCTAATTAAGTTATCGAAACCACAGCTAATGTTTGCACTCGTAGGAATAAATAGTATAAGGTAGGGTTAAATACAAAACAACGTAGGACAAGCTATACCTTTAACGCTTTATGAATTGATTTACAATGCAAAATTATTTAACGTACTTGGGCCTAACTTGATATTATTTTGTTTATCAGGTAACAAGTTTCCGTACATAATGAAATTATGCTTTTCCGCTGCCAAGAGTATTCACCATATACCGAGGGAGAAATCATTGACTATGTCTGCATCGACGTGTGATAAATGTAAAAAATAATAAAAGTGAACAAAAAATCGTCTCGCACAAGCCATGTGATTTCCAATTCCTCCTACTTTTTTTTTTTTTTTTTTTTTTTTTTTTTTTTTAAATTTTTTTTTTTTTTTTTTTTTTTTTTTTTTTGAACATTGTCAATTATTATATTTAGATAAGTACCTGGTTCAATTATATTTGTTGCTATTTTTACGACGAATTTTTCCGTATGACCTTGTTAGCGTTTAGTTTGATCTTTTTATTACGTTAATTGTTAGCTTATAGTTGAAGATGTTTTTTTTGTGTACGTGTTTTACTATTTATAAATAGCGTAGATTTGAAATTTACGCTGTCGGTTGTAAATGTCTGTGATGTATTTAATTTCTGAAAAATATTTTAATTCGGTTTTCCTATAAATACTTAATAGTGTTTAAAACACTGCAATGTTAAGTATGCCGATGCCATGTTCTTTTTTTCCCCTTTCGTTATTTTATTTTTATTTTATTTATTTATTTTATTTATTTTTTTTTCGTTTCTTGTTTTTATTTTCATTTTCTTTTTTCGTTTCGCAAAAGGAAGTACAAATTTATTATTTTTTTGTAAGGGTTAAATATCTACGTGTAGCTGTTAAGCAATAATTTATTAAGTACGTGTATTTCGCGAAGCGACGGATTTTGGCACACGAATTGATAATACTCTTTAGGGATGCTGTGACGAAGAGAGTTTTTCATAATGCGAACGTGAGCGAGACTAGACGATCATGGTTTTTTAATTAAATCTCACGAAATTTACTCGATTTTGGAAATTTGTACTCGTATAATTCGTACGATTTGTACGAGTGTTTTTAAGATTTCCTTTCAGATAAACCGTCGTCGTTGCATCGTATTATGTACGTAAACCGTGCAAACCGCTGAGCGGATGGAGATCGTCGGTATATTTCTCGTTTATAATTTAAACCAACAACAACATTTGGGGTACTAGAATTCGTTAAAATTTTATTCTGTCATAACCCGTGAAAATGCTTCTTACCGTAATCTGGAAAATGCTACGACACGATACGACGCACACATAAATCGCTCGTACCAACAATGAAACACCATCGCATCGTCCAACTGATACATAAAATATACGCGGTAATTTGAAATATCTTTTTTATCGAATGAAAAAATATTCATCGTGATTTTTTTGTCGTGGTAAAGTAAGAGTATTCTTCAAATTTTAACAATGCTTCAACTTGGTTTAATTTATTTTTCAACTTTTTTTAAATTTCGGTTTCGAATTGAGTACATTTTACGATGATGAGGTATGGTTTACGTACGTGTAATATGATTCGTGTATTTAAGCGAAAGGAAGGAATCCATCAGTTCGTCGTTCGTCGATGTTTACTCGTTAAGTAGGTACGCCATTGAATCGATCATGTAACAGAACATTGACAAACGACGTATTCTTTCGATATATGTAGTGAAGGGATCTTAAGTTGAATGACTCTAGTTATAGGATCATCTTGTTGTAATGTAGTTATTGTTTTGATGCAAAAATATATACGCAAATAGTTCCTCTGTTCGATCAACGTTAATTTTGTTAGTATTAAGGACCTAATATACGATCAAGATGAGTTATAAAATATGTATCAGAAAACGTTTATTCGTTTAATATCACCGTATTTAATTAGTACTTTAAAGAAACAATTTCCATGCCCATCTTTTGAGGAAAATCGCTCTCATTTCTAAGTGTAAAATATCAAAGTTGTTTTGAGGTATGGTAAATAATTATGTAAATTTTGAAAGTGTTATTACCTCGCTACTCTTATTGCGGTGCCATTACCAAAATACCTATTCTTGATTAATACCTACATATGTATTACCTACTGACGTACCCAAACCTACCCATTTCCTTCACTTATATTTTCGCTTCTATATTGATCGCAAGTTAGGCTTCGATAGCGTTATATGTATTTGAACTGTGAATTATTATTTACGTATTGTCAATTTATCATTCAATTAATTTATATATCTAAACATTTTTTTTTCTAATCCATAAAAACAAATTTAACTGATAACGAAAATTTTCTAAATGTTATGGCATTTTTTTGTGAGCTTGTAATGATTGAAAAGGTAACTTTTCACGTTGCTCAATAAGTACTTTACTTACCCTTGAAAGAAAATTCGTACCAATATTCGCAATTTAAGTAGTTGATGAAAGTAACGAAATAGTTTTTTATCGGTTTTACTTCTAACGAAGTTGATTACCATGATGTCAATTTATCTTCGCCCTCCCACTTTATCATTAAACCCGATTTATGCCATTTTAAGCAATAGATACTTGTGATCAGTTGGAGAAATTTTCGTATAAATCGGGATTTCTTGAAAGGCTGTATAGCGTCTTCCTCGTATACATATCTTTAGTAAAAAAAAAATTCCGGGAACTGTTATAACGAAAATGCTTACCCGAAGTATTTATTTACAGCCTTTATTATTTTCAATTTTAATTAATGGACCACTGATAAATAACGAAGTAACGTTTTCAATTATTGTCAGGGTTTTTTGAAGTTTTGGTTTGACCAAGAAATGCAATACAACGATGTGCCAGAATTTCCTAAATTCTCAATTCAAAAAACTATGGAATTTGATACTTTCACAAATGCTTATGTTCCTATTGTAACTTATAATTTATTTATTATTATTATTTTTTTTTTGTATTTCGCCGTGACCGTTTTAGTTTTTCTTTTTTTTTTCTATTTTGGTATTCTAAGATTTAATTAGCCAAGTGTCAAGTCATATGTTTTAAATGATTATTAAAAACTTGAATCATAATGTTGTTTCTTTTTTTATAATTATATTGTGAGTCACGATACACTTATCTTGAATGTAATGAAATTATGAATACGTAACCTGGTAGCTGGCCATGTCTATAGAATAAAATTATATTATACAGGGACGAAAAAAGTAAAAACAACAATACAAGAAAATATTTTTTAATACACTTAATATAAATTTAAAAAAGTACGGTATGCTTATATAATTAACTCGAAACAGTTTTTCTATTAAAATATACTAAAAGCTTCCTTAAAAACTAATGAAAGAAAATAATAAGTAAGAGTAATTTATCTCTCGGTCGTAGGTGGGGGTGCTGAGACAGATTCGGAAACCCAATTCAAGTAATCAGAATTACCAGCGTGAATCTAGGTGTAAAAAAATCAAACTTACATTACATGCAATTCACACGAATCAAAATTCAATAGACTGATTCAAGTTTACCTTTGTAGCGATGACTTCACAAACTTTGTATGGATGATTTGATCTAAAAATTGACAGTGATTAGTTCACATCAAATGTAAAGACTCGTATATGAAATGTATGTAAATGGATACAATAAATCATATCACACATACTTGACATATTCTGTTAAATTTTGAACTGCCGAACTTCTGGTTTTAATCATCTAAAATTTAAAAAATTATTCATGTAAAGATAAAAACTGATGATAAAAATATACAGCAAAATAATAAAGATTACCATTAACACTTCCGAATCTTCTTCCAGTTTACCTTCCCATTGATATCTGAAGTCAGATAACATATTAATGTGACGCATGATTTTACTGGAGCGGACAGAAATGAGTTTACAATACTCACATTGAGGTGATTTTTGGTACGATATTAACACACGCTGCTAGTTTTTGAGTAACTAACCCCCTGTACGTAAAAAGAGGTTCTATACAAAATGAAATATACCAATAGAATAAAATTTGTTAAAAAAGTAATCCGCACCTGGCAATGTTTTTGGCAACTTCTTCATTTGGAGTAGTCACATATACCACTGAATGGATGGCTTGATCACCGTCGACGACTGAAGTCATCGTGGAATCACTGCGAGTCAATAAATTGAACAGTATACCTCCTAGACAAACGGTAAACGTGACTTTACCATTGAAATTCATGGACATGAACATTTTATTATTTATTAAAGTAAACTATATTACAAGGTACAGTGTGGTGATTAAAATTCTAGATTAAAAAATAATGATTAAAATTATGTGTTATCTAAAAAAACATTTCTCGCATTTCTATACTTTTTAGTGTTTTACTTACCAGACATGAATAAAAACACATTCTTTCTTGCTAATACGGATGAAATTACTAGATTTTTCATCAAATTAAATTTTTTAAAACTAAATATTTCATAAGCGAGACTTATCTTAGAATTCTGATTCACCGGCGATATCAGTAAAATAAAACGTAAACATGACGATGCAGGATGCGAGAGGAAATTTCAGAGAAACGTCGTATTTTTTCAATAGTTATATGAAATACCTGTAGAGAACGCTTCATCTGATACTTCTTAAAATGTAGATTTCTCATTGGTTAGTTTGAATTTTGAGCTTGTTTTAGATGTTAGTTTATTGGTTAAGGTTATTTCGAGAAGAAAAAATTTTTTATTTTTATTTTTATCAATATTGTTGAGTAACGAGTACTTTCTTCCTTCTTTTCTTTATTATATTTAGTTCTTTACTGAATTTTTAGCTAAGAAATTTCTTTTAGTTGAAATAAGATTTAAAATAATTTGCTTATGTATTCATCAAAACTAACTGAATGAAGAGATAATGTCAGAGTTACAGTCATATTTCGCCAAGAGTAAGTATCTAGTTAGCATCATTTATTAACGAACAAAAGCGAGATTTTACCACGTGCCTCATGCAAAAGTAAATTTTTTAATGGAACAAAGAGTTTACAAAAAGCTGACTTGTTGCATTAAGGATAACTATTCGCATGCGATTCATTAGGATCATTTCCATTGTTGGAATTTTCAGAACCATAGTTTGCTTCCTCTTTATCTTCTTGATCTTCCATTGGAGGTTCATTATCGCCATTTTCATTTTGTTCTTCATCTTGTGGTTCGATGATATCGCCTTTATCAACCGGTTCGTTAACATTTTGTACCTTGGGTATTTTAATTTTTGTCGGGTTCTTCGTTTTTGTTTTCGTTTCGGTGGAGTTGGCGAGCAAACATTTTTTCACTTGGGGAGGAACAACTGATAGCACCCATTCCAAAAACAACCCGTTTCCAGTTCTTATCTGCATAAACATAAACGATGAGAAATGAAATGAATATGGAGTCATGAATGAAACAAGAAAAATTTTCTTACAGGTGTCGCTACAATATCAGGCATAGAATCCGGATGATGTTTCCTAAGATTACAAAAACAAAATGATATCTTTAGGTAAGTAGAAATGAGCAATAAGGTACAGCTTATAAATTTCATCAATTTATTTCAAAACTTACTTGACAAATCCTACAACTTCTTGTATTCGTGATGTAGCACTTTTGGCGATCTGAAAAATACTTTTACTCAGAATGATCTATCTTTTAAATGGTAAACAAATTTGCGGATTTAGTATAACTCACCAACATTGTTTGTATTTCAGCCTTAATTTCATCATTATTTGTTGGGAATCTGAGAAAGAATAATTTCTTCAATAAGTAAGTAATAAGTTATAAGAAAATTTCAGATAATTGTAAATTATATACAACTGTGAGTCAATGAAATACTAACACTGCTGTGATATCAGGCAATACATTAACACATGCTACCAGTCGTTCTCTTATGAGGGCGCTGTAAAAAAAAGAAAAGTAAAAATTATAAAATGAAGAATTCACTCATGAAAAACTTTTACAATTTGTATATTCTAACCGTGACAGATTATCTGCTAATTCTCTTGTAGGAACACTGAAGTACACGATAGCGGCTGCGTTGGTTTTATAATACGGTTTATGCTCTCGGTTAATATCACGTTCTCCGGTAACACCAAAGGTTTTCAAAAATATTCCTAATAGTTGGTATTTTAATTATTTTAGTCCACTGAGTATGAAGTCATCCATTTTTCAAAATTAATACATTTGAAATTGAAACAACAATAATATTGATTCCTATTTTGTGTGTACTTATGGTCATTTCTTTCAACTTATTCAAAAATTTCATAATCGTTTTTATTAGACAAAATTCTTATAATTTTATATAAATATCAACTAACGTGTATTTAATAGGTTGTTCTAGATATGTATATAACTCAAAAAACCACTCAATCTTACCGGTAACTGTTAACAATGTCCCAAATGAACTCATTTCAAATTATGAAATTAACCAATGATGAAAACTACTCTTCAAATGTTGGACTGTGTCGTTGATTTTTTTCTCTTGAAACACCGATTGAATAAACTCATCGTTGTGGAATGAAAGTTGATTGATTTAGATTTCAATTTAGCAACTTGCTACGATAACGAAGCACACTATGCCATCGATTTTAGAGCATTTTAGACGATAAGATATCTTTGAAAATTTGATTACTCAATTTAAAGACATGATCAAAATAAATTCCTGCATTATGTTTACTGATTAAATAATTTACCCAGCTTTCTTATTTTAACGTCTGTCTGTGTGTATTTTTTCAGCTGCAGGAGTGACAACATATTCAACATTTCTGCAACATTTCTTACCAATACCAATAGACCAGTCTGCTGTGTAAAAAAGAATACTGGTAAATTAATTTTTCCAAAAATTTTTCAGCGATGTACCGTTGGAAATTCATCAGAAAAAATGAATGTAAGTATTGTGCTAAATTTTCAGAGTAAGTGAAGAACGTTGACGTAAAATTTAATTCGTGGATTTATACGGATTATTCCAATTGAATTGTGTGTAAGTTTATATAAATTGTCGAAGATTTAGTCACACAACGATTACTTATCCTTCTATACAGTTTTGTGAAATACGAATATATGCCTGAAAAGTTCATTGTTCCTTAGTGAATGATTATGTTACAAAGTGCTCGATGTGAGTAATAAAAGTTGAAAATTGTTTTTTCTAAGTGGCACAGTATGAATCTGTTGCAAAAAAATACCCAACTCAATTGAAAATATTACGAATGGTATAGATAGTAATAATAACTGTTTTACCTATTTTTATAACCATAAATTTAAGTATTTTACTGTAAATGTAAACTTTTCTTTGAAAAAGATTTCTTTTCAATGAACATATCTTCTTCATAAACGTTAATTTGCGAGAATGCAGTTGTAAAAATTTATAATTTAACCGTCTCTTACGATACTACGAATAGTAAGGGAATTTCTTTGATCCTAGATATGAATTTAGAAACCCCTGATTACTTCGCGTTAATCTCAAAACACGCTGCATATTTTTTTTAATAATTTTATTCGAGTAAGTACTTTGAAAGTACTATGTTTTTTTAACGTATAAATCGTAACGACAAAAAGTAAACATATTTACTATAATGGAATTAATTTTCCACGCTCCACCATCGGTTTACGCTATATGAAGTTTGTTTTTCAGAAGATGCGATTTTTACAACGTTTGTCGGTTTTACTTTATACAATTTCTTTGATGCGTGCAATCACGAACGTCCTTGCGAGCACGTTCATCTTATTCAAGAGGAAAATGATGAGAATATGGAGAAAAAATCGTACGTCGAACATTCAAAGGTCGGTGTCCTTGAGAAAAATTCATTCCAACGGCTGAAGTACCTACATAGCTAGCTACGCATTGTTATGTGTAGGTTTAATTGAATTAGCAGAATTTGAAACGCAGCCATATAAGATTACAATTTATAATCCGTTAGGTGCATTGGTTTTTAGTTGCGAAGTTGATTTACAATCCAAAATTACGTCAAGATTGGTGACCTCATCGCGAGTTTATAATTTTTTTATTGATTAAACTAAGATCTTAGTATTGATTTGCTTTCTTTACCTAATTAGCGAAGAATAACTTATACGTTTTTTTCCTCGTTCCAGACGAACATCAAATGAAACTGAGAATTGTGATCGAAAACTCGAGTGAATTACTCCATTATTTTATTCAGTTATCGAAGAATTTTTGTTGATCATTATAGAGAGAACAATGAAAAGTACTTAACAACAATACTAGATTTTTATGCAATACGTTCGCTATGAAAGGTAAAGTATCATCAAGGAAAAACATTATTATCTTAATGTTATTACTCAATTTTCGTTAAATTTCAAAATTTTTCTAATGTTCATTGTCGTATGTTTTGTGTTGCAGTGCAAATGTACCAGAATAAAACAAACGTTCGTGTACGTTGTAATTTAGTTATCCTAATTTACGTTGACCAGCTTTTTTGGTGATTATGTTTAACTGACGAATGTGATGGTACTGCAAGTTAATTATATTAACACCGCTGTTAGAACTACGTCGGAATTCATGAGGTAAATAGAATTTGTAACAACACGTCATCGAATTGCTATTATTCGTTTGTTTTAAAATGAGGCTAATTTCTCGCTAAAGAAAAAGTTCACAGATTTGTCATCGATTTGCAAATTCTTTCGTAGGGTAGAATCTTAGATATTAGGACAGATTTAAAAGTTAGTAGTTTATAAAAACGTATTTTCTATGCTAAATTTTTTCTTTGAGATGTTTTTTATCTGCGTGTTTTATTTTTGTTTGGTCAATGAAACCAATAATTAATTGAAAATATTTCAATAGGATTCGTTACGATCAGCGATGGTGTGTATGTTTTTTGGTATTCCCCCTCGATGTATTCATCGATGTTTTGTATTCTTTTCGATACGAGTATATTTTGCGATGATACGAAGGCTTTTTTTTTACCTATTAAAATTATCAATACATCGAACTCCCTTGAAAGTAGATTTCAATGTTAATACGATCATAAGTGATGTGCACGAATGTATTATTGAAATATTAAATAATTTATCAACCTTGAATATTGGTTTTTAAAAGATTTTAATTGTTGGTTATTTACGGATATGTGTAGAAAAACAGTAATTCTTTTCAATATGCTACATCGAAGGTTGAATTTTCGATGAACGAATGATCTCATGTAGGATAGAAACGTGTTAGTCTTTATTTAATCGAGATTTTACAAAAATTGAAACTTTCATATTTGCATTATATTTTTATATTTTTAATTGCAATACTCGAATTAATTATGATTTTTTATTTAGGATTCTACGATGCATAAGATTTTTACTCGGAAAACGAAGCATCACCGATACCTGAATCTGAAATGAACATTTCTCCTGTATCGTTTAAAGCATTTCTCTGCTGTAAAATACGTGAATCAGATATCCTAAGTTCGTTTGGACGACTCTTGTTGGAATGTAAATCTTAATTATGTTATTGGCACAGGTATAATATCTGGTAGTGCCTGGATATCTAGTCTGAAAAAGGTTGTTCTTTTTTCAGCGTTTATTATACTCGCACAAAACCCCTCGCAGCGTTGTTGTAACAGCGGGTTACGATGTCCGAGAATGCTGTAAAGGTGATGCTCGGATAGATTTTTGCTTGTTTATATCCTTTGATAAATGCCCACTGGCGCCGATTCCGACATTTACGCACAATATTCTTCAACCTTGAAGATGGTAGACTACTAAAAAGTAATCGTCTTTTTATCCATCGACGAACATAAATATAAATATGTAAGTACCTACGATTTGTAATTTCGTTCGTATAATCATTTTGAAATTTATCGAATCGTGGTGGTGGGAATCTTTTTAGGTAGGTAGTTTACTATTCAGAAACTGTTCTACGTTGAAAGTTGTATGAAATTTGTTTTTCCAATTTCGTGTTGTAACGTTCCTTTATATTTTTGGTATATCGAATGGTTATCAAAGTATTGAGATAGTAGTTGATTTTGAGATCAGAGAGGTTTCACCTGGTCAAGTCGTAACAAGGGAGGCCCCAGGTATCACGTATTCGACGTGAAGCACCCATTCATCATCTCTCTTTGAATCGCGAAGGATCGGAGAACTATTTGAGAATTTCAAGTTTATAAAGTTTGTACGAAATAGTTTATCTAAGAGTAGTAATGTGGCTTGCTTCTCTAGTGATTTTTTTGTTGTTTCTGATTCTTTCACCGAAATTTTTTACGATAATTTCTAAAATGAGAAGAAGACGAATAATTTTCATTTTAATAGGTCGTCACCTTGCTTGTTTTTTGCATTATAGTAAAGAAAAGATGAAGGAAACTTCCCACGTTCACAGTGTTGAATTCATTTCTCTGGAAATTTGAATTAAATTACGTGATCGACTGATCGAGCATGAATCGTTGCTCCAAAATGCCACTTTTTAAAGGTGAGACGAAAGCGTGTAATTTTTGAATTTTGTCTGTTGATATAAAAAGTCGTAACTCCAGCAAATAATATCATCAGATTTAATCATAGCATCATTCTTTCATTTTTGGGCAAATTTTTTTGAACGTTATGACCAAAACACTTCTTGATATTTCAAAATATATAATTACGTTGTTATGTTTTTAGCCGGATTTCTACGTCATTTGATCAATGATATCTAGTCTATTGCGGTATCTGAACCTACGTCGGGACGAGAGAGGAAATATCAACAAAATCCATTTTGAGGCCATAGAACACCATTACGACAACTTTTGAGCATGTCAGATTTATTTTTTTACCTCTCGCCTCTCCCCCATCTAAAAATCATTTGCTCAGTTCGATACAGACAAAAATTGATCAAATTTGGAAATAGGCTTACGTTGGTGGCGACCAAAATGTGATTATTAATTTGAGAAATATTTTACAAGATTAATTTCGTTTCGTTATTTGGTGCTTGATCTGGGACGCCAATCTTGAAATATTTAACACATTGAGGCAGTCCAAAGAGAAGGGGGGGAGGTAGAGAGCTGTAGCACCCCAGAAATTTTTCAAAAATAAATTCTAAAGCGTATCAAGAAATAATATAATCTCAACACGTGACAAAATTTGGTATTCGATGCTCAAAAATTCGCTAGAACACTCTTTCTGAATTGCTCGTTTTTTGTATTTCGTCAACTTTTTTCCCTCGTTCCGCTTGGGCTCAATTTATCCTTCACTTTCACCAATGATTTTTAAAAAATTTCTCCCAAACGAAAATTTTTCAACATTTTTTGTTTTGCTTCCAAATTTTAGACCTCCTCCAAAAAACACTCTGAATGCTTCTCTGATTTAATGGTTGAATATAATAGAATTTATTGTTTATTTTCTTTCCGTTTTACCCCCTCGCCCCTCGCCCGTAACCATCTTTTCACGGCGAATACGAAAGTGAATTTTTTATTCAACCTGAAAGTATTACAAATATAAATGACACTTCCAATTTTTCAGAAGAAAGCTCATACAATAGTGGGCTTTTTAGCTCAAAAATCGCTCAAACACGATCAAACTGTGGGGCATGTATTTCAATATTGCCGAACTTCCCTAAAATCCATGTATATTTTGCACCCCCCCCCTCTCCGTTGAGGTTAAGGGGGTACGCAAAGTTTTGTTTTTTAGCAAACACATCCTTGAATAACACACTTATGGAAAAAATGTTTAAATAAAAGTTGTGGAGCGTTAAAAAAGAAAAATTTTTATTGACCTTTTTCCACAGGAGGTCGAAGGGAGGAGCTACGGCGTCCAGCAAGAAATCATTTTTGAAAATCTGCAATTTACTTAAATAATTTTCAAAAATCTGCTTGATTCACTTTTAGGAGCATTTTTCTTGCGTAGTACGTACTTTCCACTGTTATGTAAAATAAGAAAAATGGAAGGGAGGGGAAGGGCTGGAGCCACAGTTCAAAAAGTTGCAACTTTCTCAAGGCGTAAGTCCGATATGGTAAAAAATTCGAAAAATTGGTTCAGACAAACGTTACAGAGTGCTAAAAGACAAAAATTTCCGTTTATTAATTTTTTCCTAGATGATCATGGGACGAATCTAAGGCGAAAATAAGAAAACATCACGCTTGGAATTTGGAAATTCTTCTTAAAATGAATAATTAATTCCAATGCGAGTCAGGTATGAAACCCAACGAGTTGAAAAATGACTGAGCCTATTACGGGGGTTTTTTGTGGTCGCGGAATTTGATTTCGACAACTATTTGAGCATTGGTTCCAAATTGAGCTTTCAAAGGGGAGGTCCAAAATTCAAAATATGGCAAATTTTGGATAATTGTGTCGAATTACGAGGTTTAAAAACTGCTGTTCTAGTCGAATATAAGTTTTTGGCTTTTAGACCAGAATTGGCCCTCCAACCGGGGTGTGTTCGGATTTCAAAATTTTGTAAAATGCACCAAAAAAGGTATCTGACTTGGTGTATTAGGGTGTTTAACGGTCATGCAAAGTCAGGCATTTTCAAAAGAGGTTATGAAAGCACTGCAAAATCCGCTATTTTGGTCAACAATTTTTTTTATACACCTCCCATATATGGGTTTTTAATCGTGCTATTTCAGGCTCTAAAAACAAATGTTTTTCTTTTGATGTTCTGCAATTTTTGTTTCAATATTTTTTTGTACGTGCGTTATTTGGGATATTTGGCCACTCTCCTTCAAAAAGGTGGGGAGGGGGGACATGCAAGGATTTTAGAGAAGTTCGAAAATATTGAAATACATACTCCGAACAGTAGCTATGTACGAAATTCTCGCTTTTCGTGAATTTTGATCGGGTACAAAGTTCTAACCTGAAAATACCGTGCTAAAAATGAAAGGAAAAGGCATGACAAAAAAGCGTACCCAACTTTGGTATCTACCGTATAGAATTTCATTCGATGGATGTGAGCGATTTTCTAACCTACCTCCGTCGGAGGACACTAGGGACGCGAATTTTTAATCGAGTATAAAAAATCGAATAATTCAATTTGGCAATTTATCTCGTTGCAGAAATACTCGCGTTTTCGATAGTTTTCCAATTCGTAACCCTCGAGGTTAATATTACTCGATAAATTTTTCCCGTGAAAAGCAAACAATGTCATTTTTAATAATAATATTTCGATATGGAATCTCAATCACATGCAAATTACATGAACTGGTATTTTTAAACATTACATTCGTAATAGGTATCCTACTGGAAATATTGAACAGACTTATGCTCGTAGTTGCAGTATCATTTGCCATAAATAATGCGAAAATATTTCAAATACTTTTGCAAATTACTTCATCGAACGTACAGTAAATCATAACCAAGATTTAGACGATTGCAAATACTTATAATGATGAATCGTACTCGCCTATGTATACTTGTAAATGTGATAAGGAAGGGAAGAGCAGACCAAAATAATGATGCGCGTGTTTGCGAATACGAATAGATACGAAAATATAAAATTGTGTCACGAGCTCACGATAATGACTTAATCCATTGAATCATTAAATTTTTTTTTACAAAGGTGACGTCACCATTTGTGTATATCAACGGTCAAAAGATCCGTATAATTCTTCCTTGTGATTTCTAAACGGCTGAGCGGCAGTCGGTGGATTACCTTGATGATTTATTTCTTCCGAGTAGAAGCGTATTCGGTTTAATTTTTTTTCTTTTTTTTTCGATGACGTCTGGACGCATCTGCAACAGGTGTCTTTCGCACGTCTACTCGTTGAAGGGTCAAGGATGGTTGAAAACGTGCGAAGGTATGCGTTTTTAGTATTAAATACATCATAATACGTGTGTACGTTCGTTATTATAATCGATCAAGTTGGTATATTGAAAATTATTAATTAATGATGTGCAATATTTGTCCATTTTTTTTTCGTTACTAGTTCCTCTATTGGATTTGGAATGTACGTACTTAATTCTATGTAGTTACTTAGTTAAAAAGAGTTAAGTCTAAATTTCATTTCGTTACGTATTAAGATTAATTTTTTATCAGGTTTATTTTATTAGTACGTTTCGAAGAATTAAGTAGGTATCCTCGTATTTAACCTAGATAGCTCGCTGTCCTTAAAAAGTTCTTGGTAATAGGATCAAAAATTTCGTAATTTTACTATTCCATATGTAAAGATTTGACTTTTTTTTTTTTTTTTTTTTTTTTTCTTAATTTTTATCGTTATTATTATCATTGAAATGAAATACGTTGAAATTACACATCTTACGTGCAATTTCCTCTGCTTAGTGATAATTAAATAAATTTTCAAGTGTTGGTAAAATGATACCATAGTAATCCCAAAGTTAAACGTTGGTTAAAGAAAGTTTCCACTTAAAATGAAACATCATCGCGTATACACTTTGTCTGCGTCGCGTAATTAATTCCTCGGTAAGCCGCGTTATTTACTTCTACTTCTCACTGTTACTTTGTATTCGTTGACTTAAATGTATGAAAATCTTTCATCTATTGTTGAGAAATTGCCTTACCACAGTGTTTTACTAACACCGCTGACATCAAAAGCTACAGATGCTGAAAAAGACTTGTTCTTGTAAAGCTCGTATATATGTATAAAATATGAGTAGTCTGCGGTTGCTTTCGTAATAAGTTTGATTGAATTAATTCAGAATTAAGTTGCAGGAGACCTTCTTTTTTATTATGGTTGAAAATTTGTTTATTTTTTAGAATGTCCTAAATTGAAAGAAATATTATTTAAAAAAAAAATCAGACTATAAGTTTTAAAAATTTCTCGAAGGTAGGATTTTTGTATTTTTGATAAAATTTTGTAAATCCACCGTGGATTATTTTTTGGCACACGTTTTTTGATCATATTACTCACGAGAGGTACGAGAGAAGGAAACAGCCAATTCTTTTATTTACTAAAATTTGAGTTTCGAGCTTGGTTTTCTGGGTCACATTTTCAAATAAAACCAAGCTATCGTAGTTTATTGGACTATACTGAGGGAGGCTAGAGGGGGAGTATCAACAACATTGGTTTCAGGTCTGCTAGAATATCGGTCAAGACCTTTTTTTTTTTGGCATGTTAGTTACATTTTTTCCCTCCAGGCGACTAAAATTATGCACTCAGCTCGACAACGACGACCAAAAATTGTTCAAACTTTGTCAGTAGGTTCAGGTGGGAGGAAGATCAGATGTATATGAGTATGGATGGTCGTGGGTCACAATTCAGTTGGATTCAAAATTTGGGGAGGGTACGCTAAGGAACAGAAATCGTAAAAATCGTTCCTGTTTAAACCAATTAATAGAGAATAAAATTTGTACAAGACACCCAAAAATTGGACTTGTAGATGTGTTGGCGTTCTTATATTTGAGCTTGAAAAAAATCGTTTTCTGGCGTAATTCCCCTTAAACCATCCTTCCAACAATGAGCAAAGAGCCGAAACTTGATCAGGGATATGAAACAAAACGAATTTCTGTTTCTGTTACTGATACAGTTACTCATTTATTAGCCTGATTTTCTGTGTTAAATATTTTCAACGAAAGCCAGGCTATTACCAACTATCGACTCACGACAGATTGAGCGCGAAGTGTCAACGAAATCCGTTTCGGGATCCTAAAAAACCACTGAGACCATTTTTAGTCATGCCAGATATTGGGGTATGCTTATATTGGCTGCAGATTTCATTTGTTTCAGTAAGGATGGCCCTGGATCGAAATTCAGTTTTCGCCAAAATTTGGGAGAGTTGATGCTGAGAGGTAAAATGGGAAAAATTGTTTACTTTTAAACCATTTGTAAGAGAATCAAGAATTGTATAACGTATCTAAAAATCATCCCTCCGCCTCCTACTCAAGTTAATTCATAGTGGAGATTAAAGGTATTTTTCAGGCATATCTACCTTCCAAATTAAATTAGCGAGTTGAAATTTTGTATAAAAATTTGGTAGAGACTTTGAATATGCGTTACGTTCTAGGGGCAGGGGTTGACTTTTTAGCCTCATTGTATCCTGTCACAGCCCAAACCAAATGTTTTTTCAAGTTTTCCGAGATTCGTTGATTGAGTAAAAAATTGACTGAAATTCGTAAAAAATGCTTAAATTTGAAATGTAGCCGAAAATTAACTAAGAATATGAAAAAAATCATCGAAAATTAGGTGAAAATTTCAGAAAAATGTGGAAAAAGTGCAGAGAAAATTCATTAAAAATCACGAAAAACTGTTGAAAATTAGTTGAAAATTCACCAAAAATGTGTTGAAAATTTGGTAAAAATTTGACGATAATGGATGAATAGTGTGGAAAATTAATCAGAAATCATGAAAAAGTGTTGAAAAATGATTGAAAATAGTATAAAAATATGAAAATAATCGTTAAAAATAATCAAAACTTGGGGGAAAATGGGTAAAAGGTACAGAAATTTGATTAAAAATCATTGAAAACTGAGTGAAAACAGACTTGAAATATGAAAAAAAATTGTTAGAAATCATCGAAAATTACGTAAAAAATTGACAAAATTTCGGAAATGTAGAAAATTAATAAGAAATAGAATTAAAAATAGTACAAAAAAATGAAAATAATTGTTAAAAATTATCAAAATTTAGGTAAAAATTTTAGAAAATTGAGAAAGGAAAAAATGTGCAGAAAACTGATCAAAAATCAGGAAAAAATGTTGAAAATGTGTGAAATTAGACTTGCAATATGAAAAAAAAACCATTATAATTATTGAAAATTCATCAAAAATCTTGAAAAATTTTAAAAAAATCGTTTAAAAACATTAAGAATTTGGTAAAATTTGATAAAAACGGGTAAAAATGTAAAAAATTAATTAGAAATTACGAAAAAAATGTTGAGAATTAATTTAAAAATAGTATGAAAATATGAGAAAAATTTTCAGTATGAAAATTGATCAAAAATCACGTAAGAATGTTGAGAATTGGATGAAAATTTACCTAAAGTATGAAAAGAAAATTATCAAGGATTGGGTAAAAAGTTGACTAGTTTCGTGATTTTTGGTTCATGTTCTCCATATTTTATGTATTTCTGCCAATTTCTTAGCCAATTTTTGATGATTTTTAACGAGATTTTTCATATTATGTATCTTTCTTCATATTTTTGTACAATTTTTAGCTGTTTTTCGTGATTTCTGATCAATAAACATTGAAATATGATATAATTGCGGGGGGAGGGAGGATAAAAGGAGCAAAGATGAAATAAATAATGAAATCACAGATCGAATTTTGAACATTTATTGTATGATCAAAAGGATCAAATGAAGAATGGGTAGCGTATTGAGAATAAAGAGCTCATTTAATCATATTGGTATGGGTCCCCAATTCGTTGTGCATGCCCCTGTATAAAGTTAAGCTACGGAGCTGAGATCTGCTATGTATGTGGATTTAGTAGAGATACTAAATATAACTTTTGGGGACTTCCAACTTTTGAACCTCATTGCATCCTTTTACTGTTGCAAAAAAGTGATTTTTTTTTAGAGTAAGTTCTTCGCATAACTCTCCCCTTCCGTTCCCTTTCCTCGATTGAACTATCATCATCATCATCAGTAGGTTTCAGTCGCTTCTCCTTCTTTTACCAGGGATCTTACCAAGGAGAATGTCTTTTTCGAGATTTTCGACCTCTCTCCTGGTCACATGATCGAAACACCCTAGAATGCGTCTCTCGCATAAAATACGTAACCTAACTGGCTCCTGTATTTCGTTGACGATTGAAATGTTGGTTCGTCGCGCTGTCCAGGGTATCCTCAACATCCTTCACCAGACTTACAATCTCAAAGGCGTCGATTCTTCTTTTATCATCCGCCTTTAATGTCCATGTTTCCGCGCTGTATAGGAAAACAGAGAGAAAACAAGTGACTGTATAAGTCTCTTCCTAGTCTTTCTGGAGATTTTGTTATTACAAGTGACATTACGCCGTCTGAGCCTCCATCTGCTTCAATGATGGAGCCTAAGTATACAAAAGCGTTGACTTTTTCGTATTCGCTCAGAGCTGTAGAAACTGGAAGACACTTGGCCCGATCCACCAGCATGACCTTCGTTTCTGATGGGTTAATACGAAGTCCAAGTTTTTCGGTGGCCATCTTCACCAGGTTGACGAGTTCCGCCATTTCTTCTTCATCCTCAGCAATCAATGCGGTATCGTCTGCATATCGCCGATTAGAGATTCTTCTTCCTCCAATAGAAATACTACCAGTCCAATGTTCAAGAGCCTCGCGAATTATACGCTCACCATAGATGTTGAATAACTGCGGGTACAATATGCATCCTTGACGCACCACCTACTGCTCCTGAAAAGCTTCACATTCTTCACCATCTACAATTGAACTCATATAGAGACTTCACCAAATCTACTATATGAGCAGGGACTCCCATTTCTCTCAGAACTTTGAAGAGCTTCTTCCAATTCACGCAGTCAAATGCTTTGGCGTAATCTATGAAACACATCACTAAAGGTATGTTGAACTCCCTGCACTTTTCGATGATTTGCCGGACATTCATTATCTGTTCCCTTGTGCCTCTTCCTGGCACGAACCCGGCTTGTTCAGGTGGAATTTGCCTTTGTGGATACGCCTTGATCCGGTGGTTTAAGATTCGTAATATGATTTTGCTGCTGTGCTGAAATCCGACAGGTAGATTTGGTGATGAGCTGTACGTGTGCCTTTTCATTCCGATATGAACTTATTCTGCTATACCACATATTATTAGGAATATTAATATCATAGAAGTAAAATATCCTCGTAACTTCATTTTTTTACGAAAATGAAGTTGAAAAAGTCTAACAAAGCGATGCTTTTTTTATTTCTTCATCCTGAATGGTGCATTATTTTTTTAAATGCAAATAACCTAGATCTTTTTTTTGTTTCAAACAATCCCACACAATGTTGTTTTCTTCACTTTATCAAGCAAGACACATCAAAATGCACCCAACGCTACATATCATGGTAAAACCAACCTTTGAAGTTTTGAGTTTCCTATATACCTACTATTATCTTTTATGCGAGTACAGACACAGAGGTACTTTTAACAATTTTCTTTGTACCCTAATGCTTGAAAAGAACGTTTCTCTACGCCTTGTATTGCGATACGATGACAATATTTGAATTTTATTTTCTATTTAAATTTACCGCGTGGCGGTAAAACTTTTGAAGATGAGAGTTACGATAGAGATACGTGTACGTTAGTTACCATCTTATACAGGTACCTATATCAAAGAGTAACGCGAATCATCTCGCTTGGTCACGGTTGATAATAATTTTCTTTGCAAAATCAAGGCTTTTAAATTTTTATCGAGTTAATACGAAAACGACTTCAAAATACCAGTATAATGTATTGAATTGGTAAGCAATAATTTTATGATTTACGGTTATTAATTTATTTATTCGTATAGGTAGGTCTAGGTAGTCGCCAATTGAAATGAATGCGTTTGATACGGCCGATGGTGTGACTAAATTCATCTTTAAAATTACTTCCTTTTTTTTTCGTCTTTTTATTATTAAGCCAAGGACTAAGTATTACGTATATGCGATGAGTTTTTCCAACTTGCGTTTTTTTTTTTTTTTTTTTTTTTTTTTTTTTTTTTTTTTTTTTTTTTTTCGCTCGCGCATGTTGTGAGTATTGCGAATGCGTGACCATAAACAAAAGCAAATTCTACCTTGGTACAGACGTACTGTATAGGTACACGAATTTCATAAATTTTAATACGCCGCAGACTACTGTAAAATTCCGAAAATCGGAACTTGTAAAAAAATAAAAAAGAGGCAAATTTAATCAATTATTTAACATCGTAGGTACACGTATTCGCCATTCGGTGTAAAAAGAAAAACATCGCAGAATCACGTGTACACATTACACAGCCTCCTTGTTCCTTTTACTTTTTAGCCTGATTTTCTATGTCAGTCAGGCTATTACAGTCTATCGACCAATGGTGGATGAGGGGTGGGGGATATCAACAAAATCCGGTGTGGGGTCCTAGATTTTTAGCCATGTCAGATATTAACATCGAAAGATGTTTAATAGCGCGTTCTGGAAAAATCGTCAACAGTTGATCGTCATCATTGGATGATATTAGTGGACCGTTAACAGTGTGACGTCATAATTAGGCTGACATCAGAGGACGGATTTTGATGTTCTGGAATGACATCAGTGGATTTATTTTATGAAGGATTAATTTTTTAATTTTTTGCTGAAATGTTAAAAGAAAATTAACAATTTTTGAAGTGCGGATTGATTTATTGATTTTAAATTGAAATGTTAAAGAAAATTAGTTGACTTTGATCCTGGTTGATCATTATGAGTTTTTGATTTTTAGTTGAATTTTTGAGTAAAACATCTGTCTTTAACATTTTAACATAAAATCCAAGTATCAAAATCGTTACATCAGAAATGTTTACACATTAAGATGATTTTTAGTCATGTCAGATATTTATTTTATTATTATTATTATTATTATTTATTTTTCCCGAACGTCAAAACCGCTCGATACTGACCAAAATCGTTACAATTCGGTCAATCGGCTCAGTTTGACGGCGGATTAGATATACACGAGTGAAGATAAATTTGGGTCAAAATTCAGTTTTGCTCTATTCAGGGGGGGGGG
This sequence comes from Ferrisia virgata, assembly GCA_900060175.1. Taxonomy (NCBI): domain Eukaryota; kingdom Metazoa; phylum Arthropoda; class Insecta; order Hemiptera; family Pseudococcidae; genus Ferrisia; species Ferrisia virgata. The sequence continues at coordinate 4,786 of FIZR01020395.1, read as the reverse complement.
GGTGCTGAAGGATCAAAAACCGAAACATTGCCCCTTTTTAAGCTAATTGATATAGAATAAAATGCTGTATAGCATATCTAAAACTCAACCTCCTAAGTCAATTAGGAGGTGAAAAATGGAGGTTTCCCCCTTTTTCATCCTAAAAAAGGGCTATTCTTCCCCTATCTCCTCACCAAATTGAGCTTGGAAGTTGAAATTTGGTATGTACGTTCAGATGGGACCTAAATGTGCCTTTTGGGGGTTCTAACATTTTAGCTCCATCACACCCCCTTCCAGCCCAAAAAAGTGGTTTTTTATCGATTTTTTTCATTTTTAGTTTTTTGAATTTGTTCCTCACATAATTCCTCTCCAAATTAAACTAGTAACTTGAAATTAGGTATGTACATTTAGTAGTAGCCCTAGATGTGCCCTTTTGGGGGTCTCGACTTTTCGGCCTCAGTTCACCCCCTCCCAACCTCATAGAGGTAGTTTTTTGGTCGTTTTTTCTGATTTTTTGTGTTTGTTCCTCGCATAACACCCCTCCAAATTACGACAGGAATTTGAAATCAGGTATATGTACAGTTAGTAGGGGCTCTAGATGTGCCTTTTGGGGGGTTTCAACTTTTCAGTCCTATTTCAATTCCTTACAGTGCTAAATATGGGGTTTTTTGAGCAATTTTTCTCATTTTTTAAGTTTGTTCCTCGCATCACTGCCCTCCGAATTGAGCAAGGAACTTGAAATTAGGTATGTATATTTAGTAGGGACCTTAAATGTGCTTTTTGGGGGCTTTGACTTTTTAGCTCCTTTGGACCCTTCCTATCCGCAATGCTGAGTTGTAATATGTCACGAAAATCATGTTAAAAAATTATCGCGAAGCGATGCCTTTTTTTTATTTTTATTATTTTTATTTATTTTTTCTCGGGCATTAAAATCATTTGCTCCGCTCGATACCAACTAAAATCACTCCAATTCGGTCAATCGGTTCAATTTGGCGGCGGATTAAATATATATGAGTGGAGAGGAACTTGGGTCAAAATTCAGCTATGCCCCAATTTGGGCGAGGGGGCCCTCAGGAGTCAAAAATGTAAGAATTGCCTCTTTTCAAACTAATTGATAGAGAATCAAAAGTTGTATAGCGTATCCAAAAATCAACCTCCTATGTCAATTAGGAGGAGAAATATAGGAGGTTTTCATCGCTTTTGACCTTGAAAAAGAGCTTTTTCTTCCCTATTTCCCCTTGAGATTTGATGTGTATATTTAGTTGGGACCCTAGACGAGTCCTTTGGGAATTCCGACTTTAGCTCTATTTCACCCCCCCCCACCAGCCCCAAAAAGTGGTTTTTTACTGTTTTTTAAATATTTTTTAAGTTCGTTCCTCTCATAACTACCCTCCCAATTGAGCTAGGAAATTTAAATTAGGTATGTCTTATCTATACGGACCCTTGATGTGCGTTTTGGGAGACTCGTCTTTTTAGCCCCATTGCACCCCCTCGCCGCCCTAAATATGCGACTTTTTGGTCAATTTTTCTAATTTTTAGGATTTGCTCCTCGTATTATTCCCTTCAAACTTTGGGCTGGGAAGTTGAAATTAGATATGTACAGTCAGGAATGACCTTAGATGTGCCTTTTGTGGGTTTCAATTTTTTAGTCCTATTGAACTCTTTCGATCAGCAATGCTGATTAGGAAAAGAGCATCACGAAACGATGATTTTTTTTTAATTCTCATGATTGTGATACGTTATGAAAATCAAGCTGAAAAAGCATCGCAAAGTGATGCCTTTTTTTTTTTTTACTACGTTTGGTTTCTTGTTAACAACGAATTTTGGCGTTTAAAGATTGACACGAGGAAAAAAGCAACTCGCATTTCGCAAAAATGGCAATTTATTCTTACTGGGTGTTAGTGTACTGTGTGTGCTGTGTTCGAGTAGGTACGTTCGGTACATTTACCATGTTAAAAGTGTAATGTCGGATTATACGATGCGACGTTTCGTTTGCACCGCAAAAACGGATAAGATTTCTCGTATTATTCGCGCGAACAACTCGACAACAAAGTTATAATCATTTCGTGTGATGCTGAACTAAACGCATTCTCGTTTAATGGCACATCCTACATACATATCGTATACATTTTGAATGCAAAATCATGTATGTGTGGTGGAACTTTTAGTTGAGTTTCTTTTCATTATACGTATACTTATGTATGTATGCGAAGTTACATGTACTAGGAAATTGAATACGTCTTAAGATTAATTTGTTATAAACGTGTAAAAATTTTGTCGCACGAACAAATACAAAACGAGCTGTTCCATGAGTAGTTTATCGTTGAGATTCGAATGAAAATGTAACTCGATTTTGGTTTTAATCGTTTAAGTGCCTTGATAGTTGTTTTTGATAAGTTGGAGAAGAGTGACAGGTGAATAAAGAAATGCAGAAAGACGTTAAACAAATCTCATGTGTAAAAATTACCGTTGAAAAAATTTAATTTAAAGACCTACACTGGTGTAAATGCACGTTGAGTTTTCTGGTTTAAACCTCTCCCCCTCCCTCAACCAAGTGATTTTTCCAAGTATGAATTCATTTTTGGAAAAATAATAAAATTTAGCATTGAGGGGTAAAAAGGGAACCACTTGAACCCATCAACTCAGATTTGAACGAAACTTGAACAGATGGAAAACATATACCAAAAAACCCTGAATTCCAATTTCCAGCGATCGTAATTAATTTGGGCATTGTTGGGGAATAGAGGGGGATCTAAATTTAAAAACTACTGTATACGTAATTAATATGAGTAAAATGAAAAAAAAACAAGCGATGATTTTTCAGCCTGATTTTTGTGATGTATACAATCATGAGAATTAAAAAAAAGCATCGCGTTGTGATGCATTTGTCATGATCAACATTGCGGGTAGGAAGGGGTTCAATGGAGTTGAAAAGTCGAGGCCCCCAAAAGGCACATCTAGGATTCCGACTGAATGTACATACCTAATTTCAAGTCCCAGCACAATTTGGAGCGGAGTTATGCGAGGAATGAACTAAAAAACTGAGAAAAAATAAACAAAGCACCACATATTTGGGGCTGAAAAGTTGAGATCCCCCCCAAGCACGTTTAGGGCCTCTGCTAAACGTACATACCTAGTTTCAAGTTCCTAGCATAATTTGGAGGGGAGTTATGTGAAAAAAAAGTCAAAAAGTAAGAAAAAACGAAAAAAAAAATACATTTCTAGGGCTGGGAGGGGGTGCAACAGAACTGAAAAATCGGAACTTCCAAGATTCGCACCTACTAAATCTACATACCAAATTTCAACTCATTTTGGTTGGGAGATAGGGGAGAATCAACCTTTTTCCAAGGTCAAGAAGGGAAAAAACTCTTATACCTTCCCTCCTAATTAACAGAGGAGGTTGTTTCTTGGATATAACTTAGGATTTTATATCGATTGACTCAAAGAGAACCAATTTTTAGGGGCGTAATATTCAGGAAAAAATTTAATGAAAATGAAAATCTGACATTGCCAAAAATTATCTTGATGGTTTTCTAAGGCCCCAAAACGGATTTTGTTGGTGTTCCCTGCCTCTCCGAACCACCGTTGGTCGATAAACTGTAATAGTCTGGTTTTAATTTACAATATCACATAGAAAATCGGCCTAAAAATCTGAAATATTAGAATTATGTCATTTGAAGAAAAGCATCGCTCCTAATCGGTGTTAGAAATAGAATGTGATTTTAAAGTGCATAATTCAAACCGTCAAAGGCCACATTTAGAACCCTACTAAATGCACATGCCAGATACATATGCAAGAAATAAACCACAGCTTTTATCCTTGACTTGCTACAGTTGCTTGCAATGAGAAAAACTCACCATACAACTACATTTTTGGAGTTGTAATAGCGTGGAATGAGGTTAAAAAGTCGAAACTCCCAAAAGTCACATTTAGTGCACATATTAAACCTTCATATCTGATACTAACTTTCTAGTTCAATTTAAAGGGGAGTTATGCAAAATAAAAAACCCTAAAAGGCACATCTTTAGACCCCTACTTAGTCTACACATAGAATTTTAGACTTCTAAACTCAGTTTGAAGGGGACGTAGAAGAGAAACAGTTCTTTTGGGCATAACAGAATTTTGACTCGAGGTTAACCCAACTCCAGAATATCAAATCCGCTGCCAATCTAAGTCTATTTTCCAAATTTGATCTATCGAGTTGGGCAAATTATTTTTAGTTTTTGAGGTGGGGGGGGAGAGGAATAAAAAATGAAAATAAATATGTGACATGGCCAAAAATAGTCGTAATTGTCTTATAGGACTGTAGAACAAATTTTATTGATACCCTGCACCCTTCCATCTGCCATACGCCGATAGACCAAAACAGACTGATCTTCATTGATAAAATATCGAAATTCAGGTTTAAAATTTATTTTTGAAAACTATTACCACCGGAGTAAAAATCCTGAAAAAGATTATTATTTAAACCAGAAGCCAATTTTTAATAATTTCCAGCCAATGTGGAGAACTTTCGGTGAATTTTTAACGTTTCTCCTGGAATTTTAAAACAGCCAGGGCTGGCGATAGGTTGGGAGAGGCCCTGGGCAGCATTTATGCTTGGACCCTTTCATTTTTTCGAATTTTAACAAAAAATCAGTCCCCTTTATTTTTTCAAATTTTGACAAAAAATGAAACGAAAAAAATCTTTATTTTATTTTAAAAATATAAAATAACAATACAAAAAAAAATTACATAGCGGCCTTACGGGCCTTTTTTTGGGCAAAATCTTTAATTATGTCGTCGTAATTTAACATACGAGAGCTA
>FIZR01020394.1:0-12770 GCA_900060175.1 Ferrisia virgata | reverse complement strand
AGCTAAAATCAATTTTACTCAAGATATCACCCAGATAGAACTGACTTATCGCAAACTTACCCAATACTGTATGACTTGACCTATCAAACATGTGAAGTAACGGAGATATTTTTGAAAAACATAAAAATGTATGGAAATTAAAAGATCAATTTTCAAAGCTGAGATCAAGTCCAAAATTTGATTAGACAGAATGTACTGTTCGCGAGATATTTATGAAAAACCAAAAAAATCTGAAAGGTATCAACATATACCTACTAAATGAGAGAAAAAAATATAAAATATTTGTGGAGAAAAAAAACAACTTCAAGCAACCTGTCACAAGCCTTTTAGCTTTGAATCCATTTTTCTCGAAAACTGTGAGTTTTTGAGACAAAAAATTCATAAGGAAAACAAGCAAAAAATCAACGAGTCTTAAGCCTTCAAACTTTAAAGCCATTTTCCTCGAAAACCGTGAGCTTTTGAGAAAAATTTGTGAGAAACCAATGTTGTAGAGCATTAAATTTCTGACCATCAATTTCCACTCCATTTTTCTCTGAGATGTATTGTTTTTGAAATATTTTTGAAAAACAGAAATAAACTACTTTGAAGACTATTTTCCTTTGTAATCGTGAGCTTTAAAGCCACTTTTCTGGAAAACCGTGAGCTTTTTAGAAAAATTTGTAAGGGCCAAAATTGGAGAGCGTAAAATTTCTGACCTTCAGTTACTCTCAGTTTTTCTGCAGGATGTACCTTTTGCGAGATATTTGTGAAAAACAGGAATAAACCACTCTACTTCGAAGCCATTTTTCACAAAAACCAAGAGCTTTTGAGAAAAATTCATGATAATCAAAGACGCTGATCGGTCACTTTGAGGAGAGTTATTGCGTCAGAAAGAAATGAGCTTTTAAAATAAAAAAAGCTCAAAATCTCAATTTTAAGCGAACTGATTTGCACCGAAATCTACACAGTTCTTTTCTCTCACTAGATGAACCTGTTGTAAAAATTTCAGCTCGATCACTCAAGTTGTACGCGAGTGAAATGTAAATTAACGAAGACAATTTTGACATGCGTCAAGAACCCATCAAGTCCAAAATTGATTCAGTTTTTATCCAACACACAATCTATCTGCTACAAAATTTTCAACTTAATGGGGCAAGTTCAATGGCAGTTATCACGCCGGAAAAAAATGATCTTGAAACCTCAAAAGCTCATCAACTGTCTAGAAAGCAATAACATATGCCTACTGAATGAAAAAAAAATACAAAAAAACAATTTCAAGCAACCAATCACAAGCCTTTAAACTTTGAAGCCATTTTTCTCAAAAACCGCGAACTTTTAAGAAAATTTCACCATAACCAAAGTTGTAGAGCGTGAAATTTCTGACCATCCATTTGCCCTCTGCTTTTCGCTAGCATGTACCATTGTTGAGATATTTATTAAAAACAGAATAATATTTCAGCTTTGTAAGCTAAACTTTCAGTGAACAAACTTTCTTCAAAATCTACACAGCTCTTCCTCTATACCCGCATTCTAATTCCTAAAAAGTTCACGCAGATAAGACTCCGTTTGAGAAGAGTTATCGCGTCAGAAAGCAAGCACAAATTAACCAATCAGAAACCTTCAAACTTTAAAGCCATTTTTCGCGAAAACCGTGAGCTTTTGAAAAAAATTCATAAGAACCAAAGTTGTAAAGCGTAAAATTTCTGACCATCGACGTGATCTTCATTTTTCTCTGGGATATACGGTTCACGAAATGTTTGTGAAAAATAGGAAAAACTTTGAGCTTCGAAAGCTCAACTTTCAGCGTATGGATCTAATTCAAAAACTGTACAGCTCTTCTCCTATCCTCATTCTAATCGCCATGGAAATTTCATGCCGATCGGTTCTCTTCAAGGAGAGTTATTGTATTCGAACGGGCTCAAAACAAACAGAAAGCCAGAAACCAAACATGTCAGGAAACGTAGCCTAATACAATAGCGAAATTTCACATGTAGAAGTCCGCTAAAAAAAAAACTGTATGACTGCATTAGCGAACTTTTTACGTTTACGTAAAGTCCATTAAAATGATATTTCTTTCCTTTAAAATACATATCTATAACTTGCTATGATAGGGTAATTCCAGCTTGTATATATATTTATAGATATATATGTATTCGTAATTAGTAGTACAGTTAAGTAGATTTACCTGCGTTGATTTTAGTAAATGAGCTAGTATATAGAGTGGTGGATTCAGTTCGCTTCGTGCTTTAATTTCTTTTATCATGTTTTCATTTTTGTTAGAAGACGAATGGTAAAAAATTAATTTCACGAGTTAATCGCCGTGTTCCTCCTGCAGCAACCGAGCGGAGTTTTTTTTTCTACTATTCGAGAAAATGAGTTTCGAAAGTGGAAAAAATTAGCGTGTTAATTTAAATGAAAAAACTTTACCGATGATAATGGAATACTACTCGAAAAAATTATTTCGCTGCCTTATTATTATTATTATTGTACCTGCTATGGGGAGAAAAAAAAATAAGAAAGGGAATTGAAATAGAAGTTGATGATGAAAGTATTCCTTTGAATGGGCAACTAGATTAAAACAGGTCCCACCTACGGATGATAATTAATTGTTTGAGAATTAATTTTGTTTTCATCGTGCTTCTTATTCCTCGCAAAGAAATAGAATTTCTTTCATTTTTTTTCTTTTCTCCTTTCTGTTTTGAAAATATTATTGCGATTTGTGCGAAAAAAAAAACAAACTTCAAATAGAAGTTTAAATAATTTTTATTTCACTGACGTCTAATGAGAAAAAAAATTCAATTCTGGTTTTAGTTTTCTTGTTCTCAAGTTCGTAAGCGGTTTTACTATGCAAGAAAATCGAATAAACGAAATGTCTACTTTCTTTCTAATCCTGTCAGAAGTATTCAAAAAATTAATAGATGGCTGATGGGTGGAAATTGCTGTGCAAAGGGATTTGTTTTTTAATTTTTATTTCGATGATTTTCCTAGAGTTATATTGACTGTCTCTTGCAACAACCTTGAACTACTTTAAATTGAAGCCTTATTGCATTTTTTCAAAATTAAGGGGGGAGGGTGTAACCCTTTTTTTAATTTCACGATTCATCTTTCCTGTATGATACACAGTGAAGTGTGGAAAAATGATTGTATCCCATTGCCTGAAAATGTTGATTTTTTCATGGTGGATTTGAAATAAGGAGAGGAAAATATTTTAACATCGAAAAATGCTCGATAGCGCATTCCGGAAAAATCGTCAACAATTGACCGTCAATAGTGTGACGTCATCATTGGACTGACATCAGGGGACAGATATTTATGGACTGAAATGGCATTAGTGAACTTATTCTATGAAGGTGTGATTTCATAATTTTAAGTTGAAATATTGAGAAAAATTAGACATGTGACATCAGTGGACTTCTTTTATGTAGTATTGATTTCATGGTTTTAAATTGAAATGTTGAGGAAAATTACAAATGTTATTGGTGGACCATCAGTCTACAGTGTGACGTCATCATTGGACTGGCATCGGGAACAGATTTTTATGGACTGAAATGGCATTAGTGAACTTATTCTATGAAGGTGTGATTTCATAATTTTAAGTTGAAATATTGAGAAAAATTAGAGATGTGACATCAGTGGACTTCTTTTATGTAGTATTGATTTCATGGTTTTAAATTGAAATGTTGGGGAAATTACAAATGTTATTGGTGGACCATCAGTCTACAGCGTGACGTCATCATTGGACTGGCATCGGGAACAGATTTTTATGGACTGAAATGACATTAATAAGCTTATTTTATGAAGGATTGATTTCATGATTTTAAGTTGAAATATTGAGAAAAATTAGAAATGTGACATCAGTGGACTTATTTTATAAATCATTGATTTCATGATTTTAAATTGAAATGTTGGAGAAAATTACAGATGTTATTAGTAGACCGTCAACAGCGTGACGTCGTCATTGAACTGGCATCAGTAAACAGATTTTTATGGCCTGGAATCGCATTAGTGGATTTATTAACATCAAAAGATGTTTAATAGCGCATTCTGGAAAAATCGTCAACAATTGACCATCATCATTGGCTGACATTAGTGGATCGTCATCAGTGTGACTTCGTCATTGGACTGTCATCAGTGCACAGATTTTTATGGCCTAGAATGAAATTAATGAACTAATTTTATGAAGGATTGATTTTATGATTTCAAGTTGAAATGTTGAGGAAAATTAGAGATGTTTGAAGCTGACTCGTCAAAATAGTGGACCTTGACTTTGAATCGATTTTGTGACTTCAAGTTAAAATGTCGTTATCCGTTGACCCGACAATAGTTGATCTTGACTCTGGATTGATTTTAAGATTTCAAGTTGAAATGTCGAGGAAAATTAATTGACCTTGACCTCGGTTGATTTTATGATTTTAAGTTGAAATGTTGAGAAAAATCAAACATGTCTATTAATTTTAAAATTTCAAGTCGAAATGTCGAGAAAAATTAGTTGACTTTGAATGCAGTTGATTTCATGATTTTATGTTGTAATGATAATCCAATTTCACTAAAAATATAGATGAAAATTTTCCAAGTGAGAAGTATCAAATGAGGAAAGAAAAAACATCAACCTGCGAAGAGTTCTGAGTATTTATGATCTGTGGTCATCTTTATTGATATCCTTCGTAAAATTTTATAAAAAAAAACCTGGTCGTGTTCAGCTATTAACATGAGTAACCGAAAGTACGCAGTGGCGCAATAATATTCGGGTTTTGGGAAAAAAGTAGAAGGAGAAGGGGGGGAGTTGACTAAAAATTTTTTTTGAAAGCTAAAAAATATACAGCCCGAGCGGAACGAAGACGAAAATTTTGAAAAATTTCATAAGCTAAGGGTCATCAAATTGGTATTTTGACGGATCAAAATTCCGTTTTTGAACAACCCTTCGCTCTTAAATTCGGAATTATATTTTGAAAAAATATCAAAATCATGTATCACAACAGTTTATTTCGTTTTGATCAGCATCATCTGACCAGATCAAAATTTCAATTTGAAGCCCCCCTCTGCCCCCTATCATATATTTGGAAAAGTACTATAAAAATCATATGTTTTACATTTTCAGCAAAAAGGTTTCAGAATTTGAAGTTTTTTACGAGTTTAATATTTGAGATAGTGGGGGGGGGGTGACTAGGGTTAATGTCCATTGCGCTGGGGCACAAAGTCCGGGTGTGGTTGTGTTATGCAGCTCTGCAGAGAAGAAATTTAATTCTGAACACTTTTTTTAATTACAAATTCTACTGCGATCTCTGAAACTTTTTGTCAAAAATGTGATACACGTGATTTTGATGTTTTTCAACACATATTTTCCAAATTTGAGGGTGAATGGTTGCTCCAAAATGGATTTTGATAAGCAATAAAATCATAGATTTGATATTGAGGAGTAATTTTTATTCCGATAATTTTTTTGTGGCGTCAATAAATCGAAGTATACAAGCGTTTGAAATATTGGTGGATGAACCCTGGGAAAGGCGGGGGGGGGGTGAAAATGAATTTTTTTTACTGTTTAGGACAAGATTCAATAGCAAAATTATTTTCAACAACAGTGTCAGTAATTTCGTGAAATGTAGATGAGAGCAATATCAAATTCAAAAGGTCCCATATGAGGATAAAAACTAAGCAGGCTCTGAAAGAAAATCTCCTTCCCCTTATGGCCTTATCTATCCCTAATGTGAGTTTAAGTACATATAAGCCATGGTGCAGTGAAAGTGTCATGAAATTGATTTTTTTGGTTGTCATGTCAATAGATCGACGATGGCCTTGAATATGAAGCTAAAAAACAATGCTTAGTAATACTCAATAATCATATGCATTGAATCTTTTAAATTTGTAGAATAAATTTTCAACTTTATTTTTCAGGTATTGGCATGGAACCGTTTTATCGTCAAGAAAATCACGATTTCATCATCGAAGGTAAGTGAAAATATTTTTCATTAAAATTTTTCTATTATCTGGATTATAATTTTGGGGATAACAGAGTAATCAAATTTTATAGATTAAATTAAAAATTTACATTATTACCTGGATGTTGAATTAATTCAACTATGTAAAATCGAAATTTAAATTTAGTTAGTTCGTTCAATTATCAAATAATTACATGATTTGAGTCAAAACCGATGTGAATTAGGTTGGTAAATTGTTATCCTTCCTCGTGAACTGGTGAACTGAGTATGAATTGTACATGAAATTGGTCCATTTGCTTCAGAGGGTCCCAGTATTTCAAATTTGAAAAGAAATTCTTTTTAAATGTATCGATCATTCAACTTCATAGTTCATTGTCAATCAAAATAGCCATCACTATGGATAATCGTACCATTAGGCAAATTTTTGAAAGATGCGGTGGACTTAAGCTTGCCCAGAAACTCGAGCATTTGCATCCATCACATCTTTGTAGGTATTTTGAATGAAAGCAACAATTCTAACTCCATCGATCATGAATATTTATCATATTTTTTTGTTTCACTTTGCTGAAGAACCTCTGCCTCCTTCGATCAAACTACCAAACTGCCTGTATGAATAGTTATTTTTTAACGATATTTTTAGGTATTTTAATAATCAATTTTTACTCTAGTCTATTCATTATGTCATTAATTTATGGAATACGTTTCTTGATTTTGTTGGGTATTACGTTAGAAGAAAACTGGTGCTGTGGGATTTATGGTATCATTTCTCAAACCATAAAATCCGCTTGCATTGGTTCGAGTTCCATTTTTCTTTATGAACTTCGTCGCTAGAAAAATTTAACAGAATAGATTTGCTCTCAATTGTTTTACAAATTAAAAATCCGATGATTTTTTGCTGCAGCAAAGAACCCAAAGTAGGTAATTTACACGTTTTGCTGCTGATTCTGAATCCCAGACTCCAACAGAGAGAGATGTGTTCATCATCGTGTGTAATTTTGCCATTTCCAATACTTTAATGTATCCAGCTCTTCATCGCGTTCTTTTCGAACTCGAGTAGATAAAGGAGAAAAAAAAAAATCATAGAAGAAAAAAAATTTCCCAAGGATAAAAAGAATGGGGAGCGCCGAAGCTCGGCAGGGACCGGAAAACCTTAACACGCGATTTAATTAAGTTTGGGAAAATGGTTGTAAGTTAATACAAAAGCGAAGAGGTCGTTGGAAATTCGTAGCCGCCTGTTAATGATAACAGTTTTAATCCTAGCGGATAATGGAACACTAAATTGCAAATTCTGGCTTCCAACATTGCATAGGCTTTAGTTTGCGAATGGGTTTTCTGTTATATACGCGTAGGTACCTACTGTTGGTGTAGTGTACTGTATATATAGTTAAAGGCTATTCGACGTCCTTTCTATTCTACCATATCCTATCCATAGGCAGACACATACACGCGCACACACACACACACGTACACCGAAGCCATAGATAGAGACCAGAGTGAGAAAGAGTAAGAGCGAACGCGCGCGAGAGCAATACGCCCTTCGAAATATATAATTCGAACAAATGACGCCTTCGAAAAGCAAATTAGATTCGTTCCCCGGGCCCAACTGGGCTCCATTTCTAATTCAATAACTATCACACGTTTTACACTATATAGTATGTATATGGTAACATGTGTCTTTGGGAAAAGTGTCTGTGTATTGGTATCGCCAATGCCGGTTGCTACTAACGACACACCCTCTCTCTTTTTAAAGTGAAGATATTGATCTAGACTGTGACGGGGACGCGAGGGAAATGTTGTGGAAAAAAACACTCCCAGACGTTGGTAGTTTTTTTTTTTTTTTTTTTTCCTGCTTAGGTACTTCTTCTTTTTACCCAAGTCTTGGTGGGTAATAACGGATGATAGCTATTACAATCATCTATGACCAGTCTAACTCACGATACCTAATCAACTCGAGTGGACTATAAAATACAAAACTGCAACAACAAAGTTTTTTATATTGTGACGTTTTTTTTTTCTTCATCTTTCTTCTACTCGTATCCAATGTCCCTCTTATTACGTTGGCTTTAGCAATAGATACTGTGTAGTTTTTCTTTCTTTTCTATAATTTATGGTATTTCTGTTGATCGTTTATTTCTACCCCCAAAATCCCCTTTTCTGGTTCGTTCGAATGTTCTACACCATATACTTAGTTGGGTTCGTTTTAGTGTGTGTGTATTTTTTATCTGTATTGGTCGCGGTAGATAAGTATCGCGCTGGTAATCGTAAATTTGATGTACGCTACCAAAGTTCATGTACCATGATTGATACCTTTAATTGAAGTTATTTACGATATTGTTGATGGACGTGTAATTCAGCGTATTCTTAACGTGTTAAAGATACATATAGTACGCATTATTCGAAAGGTATACCGCTGTACCTGTGTACCATAACACGTTGTGCTATATTTACTTTCCATTCTTGACGAAATTTGATTTTCACGATCTGTTAAACATGCAACAACACTTCGCTACTCTGTACAAAGTTGGTACGATCTTACAAAATGACGTTAACAAAGTATAAGTTGGGAGATAAACGATATATATATATATACGCTGGGGTAATATATAACACTCGGCTATGTACATCTATGTACCTCTACCCAACTCGCCGAAACTGTTGGGGGAAATTCCCTACAGTCTTTCAGCTCGTGGTAGTTAATGTTGTCCATTTCGGCCTCTTGCGGTTTTCAATTCATCGTATCGCCTCTGTATAGTACGATAGGATACCTAGACTCAAATGCCAAATAGACTGGTTTCCCGTTGGTCGTGTGTTCGACGTGTGTTTACTGAAATATACAACCGTGCTGGCTCGAAGCAGGTTACCACAGTTACACGAGAGGTAAACGAAAAACTAGGTAGAAAAAAATTTTCACGCAAAATGATTAATACACCTGTACCGATGAAGAAGCTTAGAAATGCGCCAAGATTGAGTTTAGTACATTTATTTATCTCGCTAAAATGCTCTCTGTATTGAGGAAAACATCTGTTTAAGTGCGCGCGTGTGTGATAAAATTAATGGGTTCGAAATTTACGTAAGCAAAATGCTTGAAAAATATGGCGATTTTCTTGGAGAAAAACTCATCATAGGTATCGTATTATATTAGGATGCCTAAGTTGATTTTTTTTTTAAAACGTCAAATTTTTAGAAATAATTTTACTTTGGACGCGAATTGGCTTTGGCAGTTTGTAATTGGTACGCTTGAAATTTGAAAAATGAATTTTATATTTTGAGAAGTGCAATTTGGTTAAAACTTTTTGTTGAGAAACCGTGTCACAGCCAGGAATGTCTGACAGAAAGGGATTTACTCTTTTTCTGTGTACTCACTCCTTTTTTGGCCAAAATTAATAAAAGTGTATTAGATTGTATGTTCAGCGAAGTGAAGATAAAATTTTGAAAAATGAGAGTTTGATTAAAAACTTCCATTTTTAAGAGTTCTAAGAAAAAAAAGCATCGCATTTTTGAGCTTGGTTTTCGTGACATATTGCAATCATGAGAATTGAAAAAAATCATTACGGGTATGGAAGGATTTAATGGGGCTAAAAAGTTGAACCCCGTCCCTCAAGGGTCCCTATAGGCGGGACATACCTAATTTCAACTTCCTAGCTCAATTTGGAGGGGAGTTATGCGAGAAACAAACTCAAAAAATAAGAAAAAATAACCAAAAAACCACATATTTGGGGCTGTGAAGGGGTTAAAAGGGGGCTGGAAAGTCGAGACTCCCAAAAGGCACATCTAGGTCCTCTACTAAATGTACATTCCTAGCTCAATTTAGAGGGGAGTTATGTGAGGAACAAACTCAAAAAATAAGAAAAGTGAGAGAAATCCATAAAAAAATCACTTTTTTTGGACTGTGAGAGAGTACAGTGGAGCTAAAAAGTTGGAACTCCCAAATGGCTCATATAGTACCCCAACTAAGTGTACATACCAAATTTCAAATTCTTGGCTCAATTTGGCGGGCATATAAAGGGTAGTAACAGCCCTTTTTCTTGGTCAAACAGGGGAAACCCCTCATACTCCCCCCTCCCCCTTGATTGACTTTGGAGATTGATTTTTGGATATGTTATACAATTTTTGCTTCTCCATCAATTGACTTGAAAAGGGTTAATTTTTACGTTTTTGACCCCTCAGCACCCCATCCTCCAAATTGGGGCATGAATGAATTTTGACCAGAGTTCATCCCCACTCATTTTTATCTCCACCACCAAACTGGGAAAAATAAAAACAAATACCTGATATGGTTAAAATATATTCTCAATGGTCATCTAGAACCTCTTGACGGATATTGTTGAGGTCCCCCCTCCTCGATCTCATCCGCCGTCGGTCGATAGACTGTAATAGTCTGGCTTTCATTTACAATATGACATAGAAAATCAGGCTAAAAATGATCAAAATTGTAAACAATTTTCAAAGTTTTTAACTTGAGGGGCAGTTAGATCTCTCCCACCCCATATGCCTGTGTCACTGCTGATGAAATCACAAATGTGGTTCAAGTGATATATATAAACACTGAAACACCAAGATGCCTCTCTGCGGGTCACCGCGGAAAGGGGATTACAGAAAATTTTTGTAAATTGTTTCTCTTCTAATTCATACTGGAGTTCGTCGATACTTGGTGCTAAATATAACATTTTTTTTCAACTTTCATAATGGATTTCACATTCAACATCTGTTTTGAAATTGGTCCTGCAAACTGATTGGTTGAAATTTTCATGAGTTATGACGGTGACAACATTGATCAGCTGATGTGACATCACATAGTTCACAGTTGTTATTGTCATTAGTTGAGGTCAATTGAAATTATCCAATCAAAATGCATGAAAAATTTTCCATGTCAAGTATCAGTGCTCTCTAGCGGAATATATGTTAGTAACTATTCACCAAATCCTCTTACGCCTGTGTTCGCCAGTAAAGCATCTTGGTGTTTCTCTGTCTATAGTTATATCTGAAAGAGGTTCAATATGATTGGTCGAGAAAAATCCTAAACTAATGAACTGGTTTGATTAGAATGTCTTTCAAAGTTTTTTTTTTTTCGTTATTCGACAACTTGTTAACTTTTGTTCAACTTTTGGGAGAGTGAGTCGTTAAAAAAACTAATTGAATATTTAAAACATTGTGGAAACGAGAAGAGGAGAGCATTCAAGACGAAGAAAACCTATGAATTTTTAATTATTCACTTCAAAAGTGAAGTGAAATGCACCATTGGTTCTATCAAGGTTGCTAGATTCTCTGATTCAAGTTCAAGAGATCAAAGTGAAGAAGAAAAAGACCATTAGAAATGTTGAAATGACCCAGCTAAACGTCGCGCTAAACATTTTCATGGGAGATCTTAGACGGTTTCATGAAGAAAAAGATGAAATTGCATCAAACACCAAAGCCATACGGAAAATTAGACTTCATACAACGATTTAACAACTACCACATTACATAGTGAGTTGAGCATCCTGTATAAGTCTCTTCGCCACAAACCGATTTAATGAGAAACAAATTTATCTGTAAATCTGAAATTGCCCAAACTAAACATTCTTGAATTCTACCACTCCACAGAGGACTAGGTAAATTTCTGAAATGTATACACCGGTACCCCCGTGTGGGAATGGGTTGTAGAATTTTCCGTGGTACTCTCTGCTTATCGTAAGAGGTGACTTGAATAGAACCAGAGGAACCCTATCCCCCCCCCGTATTCTATAGTAGTGTACTGTTGACATTTTTATTCACTCTTCATATATCAACACACACAAACAGCTTAGACTTCTCCACGCTAAGAGGGTAAACTGGCTACCACCGAAGGATTTGCGAGCCCACAGTGGTAATTTTGGCAAGAAACAACCTAATAGGTGTGATAAATTTAAACGGCCCTGAGTTCCAGCGCCCCTGAAATGGGGCAGGGGTGCTAAGAATATCCGATCGGGCTAATCGGTTCAATTTTGCGAAGAAGATCAGCAAAATAGGCACGTGGGACTTACATGGCCTGAAGACTACAGTTAAGTTAGTTGTAGTTGAAAATGAAATGAAAAGAGTAGAATTGCTGATATTAGAACTCAGTTAACACCACTGGAATACGGTTGGCGAATTTACATCAGGCGAGGGAAACTTCGCCTTTTCGTCTGGTAAAGGAGCTCACACAGGAGTAGCAATCATAGTAGATGGTAGATACAAACACCTGGTGTTAGGTACAAGGGCAATCAACGATCGAATTGCAGTTGTCAGGATTGATGCAGCTCCATTTGCTGTAAGTGTCATCCAAACATATGCCCCAATCAGTGCAGCACCATATGAACAAATTGGAGAATTCTATGGTGTCCTTGATACCACCTTGATTGTCCGTGGTTAAAGTGGGAGAGGACGATCTCTGACCAAGTGGTCTGACATCATCAAAGTGTGAATAGGCTCTGTGGTAAGAGCTGCTTCACAGGTACGGGATCGTAATAGACAGTGGCTTTTTTAGGTGCAATACGATCGTAAGCGACTGAGACCTACTGATAGTGGTGATAAAAAATCAGCCCAGAAAAGAAACATAGTTACTTATAGACGCTGTTAAAAGGTCGAGGAAGTGTGGTAAAACTGGTTTATCAATTTTTTCGATATAGAATTTCACATCGAACCACTTCGTTCGTTATTGATTCAAGGTATCTAACAGCCTAACAGGTAATGAAAGTTTGACCAAAGAAGAAACATTTTCATTTTTGTTAGCATTAAGGAATTTTGAAGTCTCAAAATTTTTTAAGTCAAGTTAGATTTAAGATTGAATAAAACATATTGTGAATGCGAAGAGACTTAGTTTTAAGATTGCGATGATCCGTACGAAGCAATAAAGTG
>FIZR01020377.1:0-14700 GCA_900060175.1 Ferrisia virgata | reverse complement strand
GGAGGGGGGGGGGGGGGGGGGGGGGGGAGGGAGGAAGGAAAAAAATGAACGCATACGATATGGGGGGGGGGAGGAAATTAAGTGGAGAAAAAAATTACGGTCAACTTATAAAGCTCACAGATCAGCGCTGTATACATACTTAAGACTTACCTACTTAAAAAGCTTTCGAATAGTTTTCATTTAATTATATTTTTAATCCAATAAAACTAGTCGAAGAGATTAAATTGAGTAAAATTCTGTATTATTTGCGGGTTCATAAATAATAGGAAACATTTACTAGGAAGGAACTGATATAAATTTATTTTCGCGTCCATTTTTATCTTATTCAACAGTATTTTCCCATTTAAACTTTACGTTTGCAATTTAGATCGTTTAAATGACTCGATATTTCCGACATTTTACAATTCTCAGCGCAGTTATACTCGGATTTCGTAGCAGTAAACGGTGTCGGAACGTTTTACGAGTTACATGGCAAATATGGTGCTGTGTAAGTAAAAACATGTACGATGAAATATACAAAAACTACGTACACGTAAAACCACGACAAAGTTACACGTTGAGCAAATTAATTCATTAATAAAGTTAGCAAGCTGCGGTAAGCGGCGTACACCATACCACACTATGCAGTACCTACCTAAGTAAAATACGAACGAACTGCTGCTGCGCGTCTTTCGCGAAATTTTAACGCGTCCGACCAAATTTATATACTTGGATACCTACTTACTCACTCACTTACTTACTTACTTACTTACTACAACGCACCTGTGTGATTAAGTAAACCGCTGATTCGATAGTAAATCGAACTCGTAAACGCGTACTGACATTAAATGCGCACGATTTCACCGTTTAAGATTTAACGGCAGCTTTGAAGATAACATTTTCTACCAATAAATCCTCTAATTATAACATTCGAAAAGTGTAAATTCGCCTTGCTGAGCCGCGAATCGTGCCTGTGATAATAAACGGGTCTTTATTCTGAATTTCGGCTCGATCTTTTTCATACTATGTATCGTACATGTAGGAGGTAAATAGACGTACGTTACCTCGTAGGCTTACGTACTGGTACTTTGTTGACGCATTTGTAGCTTTCAAACCGCAAAAGATGGCTCGAAGTTTTTATTTTATTTTGCGATATGCGGAATCGAAATAAAATTATCTAAATAAAATTTTGATCTGGTCTTTTCAAGTTATTGGCATGTTAATCGAGAGCGAAAATTTTTTATTGCTTCCAAATATCTTGAAAGAATGCAAGATTCCATTGTGCATATTCAACACGACTCTAAATGTAAATTAGGCTATGTCAAATTCGACTCTTTTTTGTATTTTTGAAATATACGTATAAAGAAAGGCAGGAAAAAATTTCAAAGTCGTACGAAAAGAACTTGGTATTTGGAGGACTCAGTCTCACCCTGTCTTCCTCTCTTCCTCATTTGTTTTCGATACACTGACTATCTTTTCAGACTAGTATTCTTTTTTGTTTCGTCCTTCACAAAATCATGAAACTATGGTGTAATCATATTAGGTCCTTTTTTTTTTTTTTTTTTCGAAAATTGAAATGTAATATCGCTTAAGTGGTAGCCAGATAGGCTCGAACGAACACGAAATAAAATTTTAACCTTTTTTCCTCTAAAAATTTAGATATAGTTGAAATTCAGGAACAATTTGAGTGGAAGTTTTTCGAAGAACAATTAAATAATATGTTTCAGTGATTTTAGATTTTCGTGAAATATTATAATGTTGCGAATTTAAAAACAGCACCGCGTTCCCTAATTGAGGGGAGGGGGGAGGTCAATGAGGCTTAAAATTCGACAGCACCAAAAGACATATTTAGGTCCTGTACTGAATCTACATACCGAATTTTAACTTCCTAATTCAATTCGTGGAGGGGGCGGGGGAGAAGAAATGCTAAAAACAAAATCAAAAAATAAGAAAAAACTACAAAAAATCAACTTTTTTAGAATTTTGAGGTGGTGCAATAAGGCTTAAAAGTTTATACCCCTAAAAAGCACTTTAAGAAACCCTACTAAGTGTCCACCCCAGCTCAATTTGGAGGGGAGTTCTGCGAGAAACAAACTCAAGAATGAAGAAAAACTAACCAAAAAACCATATTTCTGGGCTTTAAGGGAGCACGATATGACTGAAAAGTCCAAAAAGCACATCTAGGATCTATATACTAAATCCATATGATAAATTTCAACTTCGCAGCTCAATTCGGAGAGGAGACAGATGAGTAACATCGTATTTTCAAGGAGAAAAAGAAGAAAAATCTCCATATTTCCCCTCTAAATTGACCCAAATGGCCAATTTTTAGGTATGTTATATAAATTATGATTCTTTATCGATTGACTTGAAATGAAACAATTTTTGCACCCCCTTCCCCAAATTAGGGCGTATCTGAATTTTGACTAGATGTCATCCCCACTCATACATATCTAATCCGCTGCCAAACTGATGCGATTGACTGATTTGGAGCGATTTTGATTCGTATGGAGCAGGGTAAATGATTTTAGTGTGGGGGGCAGGACTGACCAAAAAATCGCATTTTAGGGACTGTGAAGGGGTGCGCTGAGGCTGAAAAGTCAAAAGCACCAAAAAGCATATTTAGGGCCCCTACTAAATATACACATCAAATTTCAATTTCTTAGGTTAATTTGGTGGGGAGATAGGGAAGGAACGGTCCTTTTTTAAAGTCAAATCCCCATATATTCCCTCCTAATTGACCTAGGGGGCTAATATTAACCTCAGAAGAGTGGATTTGGATCAAAATATGCAGTTTGATAGTTTCGCGTTTAGCAGCATTGTTACCAATCTCAGTATTTAAAAAAAGTTGAAATTGTTGAAAATAACAATTGTATTTTGTATGACTCACCTCGGATGATCAGGTTGGATTAATTATGAGTAGAAGTGTTGAAAGCTTATTTTCCAAAAATTTTCAGATATTGTTTCGATGGTAAGTAAACGATACGAGAGAAAAGCTTCAGCTGGATTTTAAGGTCATTTTCAAATTTGTTTATTATCTTCTCTTCAACGCCATTGAAAAAGTTGAAATGAAAATTCCAGAGATAAGGAGTACCCTAATGTAGGCCTTGAATATGAACCTTGAACAGCCACAGACACTCTTTTGGCTTTTACAGTTATGGTCGAAAAGGAACAAAGTACCACTAAGACACTATGGATTGCTCAATTTTTATTATATTTCTTTTAGTAACTTTAGGGATGTTTTCAAACAATTTTTATGACGATGTAAAAACAAAACCTATAATACTGTCTTGCTTGGATGTATAGTGCATTACGCAGATTACAGACACAATGAAATTTTGTATTTATACGAATGAATGAGACGAGAGGTTTTTTTCTTTCTAACGTTATTTTCTTTTACATTGAAACATGTCGTTAGCACGACTGAGAGAAATGTTCTCTCGTAATACAATAAGAAATTAAACTCGATAAGAATTCTGTGTAATCAACTAGAAGCTCTTTTGAAAAATTTCAAACATTTCTAATTGAACGAACTTTAGCTATAGTACCTAAGTAAGGAGCTTGTTTGTAATGAGCTGTTTCGAAACTAAGTACCTGTGTGTATTTCTCCTTTGGTATGGGTACTTGCGACTTAAATACGCTTATCGACTTTGAAATATGTAAACGACACGACGATGATGTGTCGAAAAGAGAATTTTGCAGCTTTGTTGAAAACTATTATCGAGTTTTTTCGTCCCTCGCTCGTTCATTGTTTAAGGTTAAATTTCGTTTGAGCTATTAATTAGTAGGTTGAATGTGCCAAAAGCCACAACCACGACGTCGGTTTTATTAAGCTTTTGTGCTATAAAGTACAAACAAATTTCTACTCGGTCAACAAATTCATATCAAGTCTTGCGGCTTATTGATTTAGTTTCGTCTAAGGCTCGGTTATTTACCGTAATAAGAAATTTTTATTAAGTAATATGTACATTATACTTACTTTACTAAGCATATTTACTTACCTATTCGTACTAGGGGGAATTTCGCATTTGTTTTAGGCCGAAATTTGACGATCAAGTTTCATTGATCGGCTACAACTGATACTGTTGTATGCAGTATTATATATAAACGTATTAGGCAAGAAAAAAAAAAGTAGTTGCGTGTATTGGCTACGTAAAGATTATTTTTAAACTAACATTTTCTAATTCTGCAGCCTATTGAGTTGAATAAAAAACTTATAAATATGTTAGTATCTGTATACGTAGTGTTGGGGAGATGAAATTTATAGCTTTAAAAACAAAGTTTCAACTTTCTTCAACCGAAAAGTGCAAGAGAAATAGCATAGTAGACTCAGTTTTGGTTTAATAAAAGGGAACAAAAATCTCATGGGAAATCTTTCTTCTCTTCTGTTATACAGACAGACGTTAGCGTGCCATGCGAGACAATACGTTTCTGTTTTTCTTTTTCTTTATAGTTTTTTTTTTATTCTTTTTTTATTTTTATACGTCGCTTTTTTTTCTTTTATAAATTCAAATTAATTAAGACGGATGTGATCCAAGTTTGTAAGTGAAAGAGGTTATTTTTTTGCCACATGCTATTCATACATTTTCACACATTTAAAATCATTTGTCGCGTGCCCCGTAACGTAAGTAGGTAGATTAGTAGATAGGTAGATTGGTAGGTAGGTAGGTAGGTAGGTAGGTAGGTACACGTAGTTCGTAGTATACCTCACGAGTAAATGAAGAAAAATTTTTCCCAACTTTGAAAGTTTAGCTAATACGATAAATCAACGTAAAGTTGAAATTCTCTTTGAGAGTATGTACCTACTATACCTACTACCTACCTCGTGTATACATATTTTAATCTCGTTCCTTGTTAGATTTTAATTTAGATTTTACCCGCTTTTTTCATCGAGTTTTGCTCATGTATCGATTTAATACAAACTGTCTGGATTTTCATAAATTTCGATGCAATCAACCGTTCTTCCATTCAATTTATAAACAAATTTGGTTATAATTTTATCAAATAAATCTTATTAAGACATATTTGAAGAGGAGGGGGAGGGGATGGGGCTGGTATAAAACCAAGACTTTCAACCTTTCGACTGTTATATTTGATGTGAGTTCTGAACTAGGTATATATTTTTTTTAAATCAAAAAAATTGATCTTTTGTGACATTTGTTCTTGGATTTTACTCTAAGTTAATCTAAGTCCAATATCACATTAAATCTGTAATTCTCTTACTGTGAAAAATAGGGAGATTGATTTTTTCCAAAATTTCAATAAAATGTTTACATTTGGAAAACATGTTGGGTTAGAAGCTTTACGGGCATGGGGTTTTTGGGGCGATCTGATCCCCCTGTGTACTTTTACTCCATGTTGCTCAGAGGATCCTTGTCCGTATAGTCTCACGTGGTTTACTATGGCATATTATTAATAAAAAATTCAAAGAAATCAATTTTTTTCGATTTTTTATGTAAATTTTGAAATTTTAAACGATGGGGGGCAGGAGTCGAGAGTCGAGTCGTAAACTCAAGAGAACTCAAATTTTGAGCACTACATTTGACGTAATTTCAACTTCTTAGCCTTCAGGGCTATTATGGTCTGTCGACCTATGGTGAATGGGGGGGGGGGGGTCTACAAAATTCGTTTTGAGGCCCTAGAAGATCATTACGATCATTTTTGACTATGTCAGATATACTTGTATATTTTTCCCCACGAAATTAAAAATCATTTGTTCAGCTCGATACCGACCAAAATCAATCAAATTCGGAAAATCGACTTTAATTGACGGCAGATTTGATATTCTGGAGTGACCATGACCTCAGGTTAAAATTCAGTTGTGTTCAAATTTGGGGGACGGGGTACTGAGGGGCTAAAACCGCAAAAATTATCCTTTTTTAAACCGATCGATAGACGATCCAAAGTTGCATAGTATATCTAAAAATCAGTCCTCTAGATCAATTAGGTGGAGAGATATGAGGGTTTCCCCTTTTTTTGAACTTGAAAAAAAACTGTTCCTCTCATATCACTCCTTCAAATTGAGCTAGAAAATTGAAATTTTATGTATAGACTTAGTTAGAGCCATACATGTGTATTTTGGAGGTTTCGACTCTTTGGACTCATTGCACCCTCTTATAGATTTTGAAATGTGGTTTTTTGGACATGTTGTTTATTTTTTTGAGTTTGTTCCACGCATAATTCCAATCCAAGTTGAGCTGGAAAGTTGAAATTTGCTATGTAGATTTGGTAAGTAGCAAATTAAGCTGAAAATTGTTTAAAAATGATGAAAATTTTAAAAACTGCTCCTTATAAACTTTCAATCTATTCAAAAACAAAAAATTTTCCTCAATTGTGATCGTTCTACTCGACTAGTATTATTTAGGTTAATAGAATAGCCTATTCGGTTCGCCGTAAAAACAGGTTTTATCAAACTTGTTCAGAATAACAAAGGAAACATGATTTCTTAATCGGTTTGATGTGTGAAGTTTTTTATGTACAGGAAGAGAGTCGGGGTCGGAACAGGTTTTTTATTTCCAATTAGTAGTGAAGGAATAGGTAGTGTAAAAGAAGCGATTTTTTTATCCCAAAATTCATCGAACAATGCACAGACATTTTGTTTTTTTTTACCAGAATTTTCTGTGCTAATTGCAAGTTAAATAGGATGGCAAGTGTGCAATGGAGTTGATTTTGATATTTTAAATCGCAACTTTTTTAGGACATTCCAAAATGTCTGTATAATATTTTTTAAATGATGGGAGCATAAATAGGAGCTATGGCAAACAAAACTTTTGACACATTTTACAAAATGAATAACTGGAAAAAAGTAATAAAAAATTATCGAGTTATTCTTATGGTTCACAACAGAATCGTTGAAAATCTTATCTAAACATAATTTTATCAGTGAAATGGGAAATTTTAGGGATACCAGAAAAGCGCTAGGCACCAGAATTTTTTATACTGTACAGCCGTCTAATCATTTTTTAGCATCGTGTTAATATCAACGATGAAAACTTGTTTAGACCCTCAACCCATTACTTCAAACACGTTCTAATCAGAGTGCATAAAATTTTCGCATTATATTTCAAACTCGAAGCAAACTAGCTACCTTTGCTATTTTCATCAAAATTTTTTACCACCGTTTTTACTTTTCGCTAATGCACATTTTGTATCATTTTCATTTCTTTCATCTCTTTTTTCAATTATTCTTTTTTTTCTTTTTTCACAGTCGATTATAATGATTGACTTGGAACAAAGGTAACTTACCCATAAATGAAAATGAACGCACGAGTACTTGCCGTACGATTTTTTACATAAGGTCGTTATGTTTACATTCAGATTGTAACTACGTATGTATTTTTTGAATCATCGTAGAATACTATTCGTTGTTACGTATGCAGGTTTAAAATACCATTTACTCATTTTTTTGGTATGTGTACTGGTATTGTTGAATAAGACACTTTGCAAATATAAACGCTAATAGATGAATATAATGATATCGAATGATCAAAAAATTGAAATGAATGAAGCGTAAAACGGCTGTATCAAAAAATTTTTTTCATTGATGAACTGTACATATAAAGGTACATATTGAAAGAACATGCTTCACATCACTAAATTAATAGGACGTGTGTCACATGTGAAACGAATAAATTAGTCAAAAATAAAATAGAATAAAAACTAAAAGCAATGCGCAGATAGAATTATAAAATAGTTGTTTAAGTGCCAATTAGTTATATGCCATGGTATACTGCGTTTAGTTATCTTTTTATTTAAACAAATGGATATGAAGGTAAAGAGATTCAATTTTTTTCCTTTTTTGGTGGCTCGAAACAAAATGAACTAGGCCTACTGTGAAGAACGTTACATAGAATGTGACGGTGATTAATTCAAAAAAAAAAAAAAAAAAAAAAAAAAAAAGAGGTACTCTTGACACCTTTGCTTTTTACCCTGGTAAAGGTAAAAATTATCCTATAAAATGAACAATGAACGCGCGTGTGTGTGAAAAAACCATCCTCTTGTTTATTTAATATTTAACGAAATGTCTTGAAAGTATTTTTTCTTCATCTGCGTTGAAGTGCTGTACTGCAAATTGACCATTTACACGTGGTGTTAAAAAGTAGGAGTATATAGTGATATATTTGTACACTCTGCGCTAAAAATACATAAGTACCTACAGTAGATACATTTATGCCTGAAAGAAATAGGTACGTATGGTACACAGCTATAAAAAATTTGTCGTAATAATAAACGCCTTCTCGTTTGATCGCTACGCTGTTTGAAATTCTTTGCTGACAATCCGAATGCAAATTTCTTTATTTATACGAGTTTGAAGTTGATCGGGTTAAAGGGGCGATTGTTCGAATAAGTACTAATAAATCGTTCGCGTACTAATCAATTCGAAGTTAACACCTTTGGTAAAAATTTACATGGTGCTAATGATTTCACTTATTCAACCAGCTAATTTCAATCAAATAAAAAAGTCACTTTAGTCGTCCACCCCACTCTGTTGATTGGTTTTCATTCTTATTTGCTTCGAAATAAAAACCAGATCTCATATTTCGATTAGAATCTGATTTATGCGAATCATTTATTTTAAATGTATTTTGATGGTTCGCATGTTACGCATAATTTATAAAATACGCTTCGATCGATCGGTTATTTTAAAAAAAAATCTGTTTCCAATTTAAATTATTTATTATTATAAATAACAAGCCTTGTGAGATCTCATTCGTAGATTCGTATCGAGATTGAATAATGACGCTTACGCTGCTGTGTACCTACATTCCTTTAGCTAATGTTGTGAAATTAAAAGCGATATGTTTTCATTAGATCTTTTCCACGTTAACTGAAAACAACTTGCTCTGGCTGGCTGACTCTTTCTCTCGATCGACTACCGAATATAAAATCTGGCTAGACTGAAATCTTTCCTAGTTGTAAATTTTATTCAGGAAAAAAAAAACGGAAACAGCAGACGTAGTAGCTTTTATACCTAGCTAAAGACGAGAGTTACATTGGAACTGAATGAAAAAAAAAAAGCGTTATTTCGCGTTGTAAAATTTATTTCATCACTCACACAATAAAGCTACACCTAGTGCATATAATCGTAATCTATATCGCAATAAAACGATATCCTATTGTCCGTAGAACAGAAAATTTTGGCAAATTTTTCATTTTCAATACGTTTTATTGAACGGTAGTAGTAGGCGCTGACCATAATTAAAAGCGAACCGAAAGAGAC
Organism: Ferrisia virgata; assembly: GCA_900060175.1. Taxonomy (NCBI): domain Eukaryota; kingdom Metazoa; phylum Arthropoda; class Insecta; order Hemiptera; family Pseudococcidae; genus Ferrisia; species Ferrisia virgata. The sequence goes on along the minus strand of FIZR01020377.1, from coordinate 5,501 downwards.
GGCAAAGTATGGACGTGTTCTGATTAAATTGATTTTATTCGCTAGTTTATCCAATTAACAGCTGCCGATATTCTTAACTAGAAAATAAATGATACAACCAGCTACGCAAACCATCGTAAATTTATATCGATACCATCGCGAGCAGAGGTTTTTTTCTCATCCCTCGGCTTGTAAATAGCTTATCTTTTTTTAAAATCTGATTTTGTGTTTTGAATTTCATTTAGGTACCTGTACTACCTATATGTATAGCAGCAGTATTTAAGTATACGGCGTTATTTCAACCTTTTGTACATATAAATACGTATGTATGTGTAAAGAAAACGCGATGAAAAAGAATAAAACTGAATATTTATTGAACTCGCGCCGTCTAGGACCGCGCGTAAAGTGACCAAATCTTTTGGTACTTTATTAAACGATATTACCATTCGAATTTAACTGCTTTATTTACCTTATAAAACTCGAATATACCCAATTAAACGGCAAACAGTTTTAACTCAACTCGTATCGTGTTGCATTCATTATCAACATCGACCGTTGGTCAACTAATTCCTTATATTGGAATGTAATTTAAAACGTCACGCCTTCCCTATGCATATATATAGGTACATTCCAAAAAGACAAAATATATTCTTTGCTGAGGTGATAATCGTATTTTGTAAGAAAAAAAAAAAAAAAAAAAAACAGCCCTGAAAGCGTGACTTGTTTTCACATTTTCTCTAAACATACATATAGGTAAAGGTACCACTGTGGAACACAACGCGTTCATTGGTTTGGAAAAATTGTCAGCTGATTGCAATACCTTTTCTATATAGGCTTTGGGTATGTTACGTGAATGTAATGCCACCCAATAAGGAGTTCATTCTCATCATTGATGATTATAATAGGTAGATAGGTAGTGGGTGCCCATACCTCCCAACATTTTGGTAAATAGTTCATGAGTATTAATGTTGTTGGTATGTATCGCGTTCTATATAATCTTTGTAATTTAAACATAAACGCGTCAATCCAATCATTCAATCAATCAGTTCATAGAGAGAAGCTGACGAACTGTCTGTAATTTTTATATTAATTTTCAGTTTTAGAAATTCCATTAACATGTAGGGTGTTTCGATTTGATAGTACTTCCTTCATACCACAAGTAAAGCAACTTAATTGAGACATATGCATAATGTTTTGCCTATCCTAATCATTGCGGGGGAACTGTGAAGTTATTCCTTGAGTGTAGGCGGAGATGACTGAAATTTTGGTATGCTTTCAAAACCTTCGTTTTTTTAAAAAAAAAGGTGATGTGTGGGTTATTTTGTTAATTTCTTTGCTTCAACCCTTCTATTCATGTATCAAGAGAAAATTTACGACGGGAAGATCAGGAAGCATTACTCTATTGCCCGAGCAAAATGAGAGCAGAAATTTTGTGAAATACCAGAAATGAAAGGTCAAATTGTGAGTAGTTGAAGGCATCTCAAAATTAAATAGGTCTCAAATCGCCTGCAATGGACCATCTGCCATCCTTTGATGTAACCAAGTGAATAAAGCCTACACAAACGTGTCCTCTATGCCTATGGTATCAGAATGGTTTCTAGGGAGGTCTTTTTATTGAGCTTTTGCGTAGTAGTTTCCCATTGCTTTCTACGCTATCTGCAGGTAACTCACCGTATCGCTAGCCAAGTTTTTACAACCCTGAGTTCAGCAGTGGGCTATGAGTAGGCGCAACAACCAGTTACACGCTTTTTATTTGTGATAATAGATAGCGTGCTGTCTAATTATCTCTGTTGTAACTGGTAGTACTCGGAACATGAGCGTGCAATAGTTGTTAAATGTATGCAATGTGTTACACGACCGTTTTGCCAGTTGTGCGATCATTGCAGTTTTTCTGATTTTACTTCTGCAAAGTGTTAATTTTTAGATTTTTGTGAGAACATTTGGAGAGGCCAATTCTGTATTCAGGAAAGAAGGGGCTTGAGCCTTTCCATTGCCCCCCTCTATCTTTACCTATGTTTGTGAAATATCTTGAATTATGTTGAAAAAAACAATTTGGCAAAAAATTAAAAATTTTGGCCCTAAACTTTTAAAAAAGCTCTTATAAGTTTCAAATCAGAATTTGTTTTCAAAGTAACAAGGTACCCTACCGCTTGGCACGATATTTTTTCCAAGTTGAAATGCAATTTTTGAGAAAAAAATTGTTTTGAAATTTTATGCCCTTTTTTAGAAAAAAATATTCCATGAAAAAATTTTTTCAGCAAAAAACGTAGTCTTATTGAAAAATTTATCCAGGTTTGGTGGGTTTTCTGTGATATTGCAACAAAAATTGCTATTTAGTAAAATTTATATTACAAATGTAACATGATATTTTCCTCCCAAAATTTCTAAAAACTTGGAGAAAATATAACTTTGTCAAGAGGAGCGGGGTACCGTGTTACTTGAAAGAAAATTCAAATTAAATACTTATAACAGCTTTTTTCAAAGCTTAGGGCAAAAATTTGAAATTTTTTTTGTGAAATTATGGACTTTGCCTACATTATTCAAGATATCTCACAAACCACTTCACTTTTACTTTTTATTTGTTTATTGGAATTACTACACCATGTATGTTACCATATAGCACAAATTAGTGGTACATGGCATTTGGGGATAAAAAATTGAAAAATTTTGAAAATGACCTCAGATTTTTAGGAAATATAATTATTTAATCTGAGCTTAGTGATATACGAGTGCAGTATGTATTTGGTAAAATTCATGATCAACCACAGGTTGATTAATTTTTCATCAATAAACTAATCGATTGTTTGTTTTATTACTTTGTTTCAGGTTAGTGTTGCATTTCAGTCTTGAAAATCATAGATTATGTAAAGTGTAAGTAAATTATATCAAATGATTTATAAAAAAAATTAATATTTAGTTGATCAGTCGAAACTTTTACATCCATTAGAATGAAACATAATCATGTCTTCTCCTCCTCGTTTTCATAAAAAAAATTACACTTTTCTCTTTTAAGGGAATATTTTAGATCATGGATATGTAATGCTAAAAACGATGGATAATTATTATTTTTTAATTATTTTCAACATAAGGGGTAAAAATATCAATTTTTTCATTTTTTAATATTTTTTAATTTTTTACATTTCAACATCAAATGCAAGTCATCAGTATTTTTTATTTCTCTAATTTTTTAATTTTTTTAATTAAATGCATTTGATAAAATATAGCGAAATTTTCTAGTTGAAATTCTAATCTCAGGGTAATTAACCAGAAACCAGAAACTTATAAATAAGGCTTTGTTTTGATTCCCCAATATTGATAACAAAAAATGTAAGGTTTTAATTAGTCTGCTGTGGTAGTGATGGACCTAAAACCAAACCAAGTGAAAGTGAATGGAGATGGATTTTAAATGTGAAAACGAACTGATAAAAAAGCTGAAAAAGTAGAGCGTTTGGTTAGCTTCTTGCTATAGAAAGATGAAGCTTGACTAGCTTTAAAAGTTTCAACTGACTTTTTATTCTGCTACTCCTTGAAATGTTTAAGAAATTAAATTGAAAAAATGTCGCCTAGAGGTTTGTTTAATTCCTCGAATTTATTAGCCAGGCTAAATTTTGAATGAAACCTTTCTCAAATTTTAAGAGATTTTCAAGTTGAAATTTTTTCTTTGCACTAGAAAAAGCTGTATGATTTACTCTATTTCAAAATTTTCAGTTTTACTTTGTTATTTCTGTTTTGAGAAACTATTTTTCCAAAAATCGTTCTCTATATTCAATTAATTAATTACCTACTTAGTTTACATAACCACAGTACCAAATGAAACTTTTCAGCTGGGAAAGGCGAGAGAAGAGAAAGAAGCTATAAAAATGCCAACTATAATTATTGTAAAATTCATTCAGATGTTTTTAATTGTAAAAATGCCGATGCTTTTGTGAGGCAAGGGTGAAAATTTTCCAAAAAAATTTTTTCAAGTTCATTTTTGCACTAACTGATTGACCAAAATTTGATCGTATTAGTGAAAAGACTCAGAAATTGGGGGATTTATATTCGTAATTATGAAATAAAAATCGAGAAAAGGAAAGAATTACCCTTCCCAGCGAAAGCTCAATATTGGAAATATAACAAAAGAAATTCTTGAAATTTGCGAAAACATTTTTTATTAAAAATGGGTTTAATGTTGTTATTTTACTCAAAATAATCAAAATCATGATGATTTTTCATCTCCATTCCCTTTTCTGAGGGAGACTAAAAAAACATTATTTTTCATACTTTTTGAAATATTTTAAAATAATTTGAGAAAAATTCGATTTTGAAAAAATTTCAGATTAAATGGAAGTAATACGGTTCTTTCAACTCATCCAACTTATTTTCTACAATTTTTCTCTTTCTTCACAGTTTCCAGTGGTTTTTAAATATCTTCCTTTTTTGATAAATATGTCGTTTCCGTTGGTTTCTTTTTCTTAAAAAAAAATCAGTGGAACTGAAAAAAGACTTCTGATGACTTCAATGCATTAAGAGGACTATACTGTATTTATTTCCATTAAAATTTTATCAACATCGAATTTTTCTCGAATTATTTCAAAATATTTCGAAAAGTGTGAAAAATAACGTTTTTCTAGTCTCTCTTAAAAAGAAGTTTGAGATGAAAAATCATCATTGTTGATTATTTTGGATAAAAATAACAGTATTAAACCGATTTTTAATGAAGTTTTTTTCAATATTTTTGAGTGTTTTTGATATTTTTTTAGCTTTGAGTTTTCACTGCGTAGGGTAAATTTAAACTTGGAGGGTTAAAATTTTTACCACGTTAGTTTGAGCTCTTTTGGAAACTATTGAGCACTACATATTTTCAATTTTCCGAAATTTGCAAAAATCGATCTACCATAGTGTGCAGACTGTGTTCCTATGTAATCCTGGACCATTCGGATATGGTCATGAAAAATCACCCTAAATTATTCTTTCATCGTAATTCCAATTTTCGTACGAGTAAGAAAAAACCTATTAACTTACACGGGTGCTGTTTGAATTGCCGTATCGCTAGTAAAAAGGCAGTACGCTAGAATTCGAACATCCTGCACGTATAAATTGGTCAGACTTATTCATATGTACCTGTAAGAACGAGCAAACGATTGAAAAACGAGCGTTTGAACGTAAAAACCTATACCTTTACCTACGCGGCGTATTAATGTCAGAAATACCTACTTCAAAAACACGTTTGCCAATGTGAAGTACTGTTTGTAGGCTATAGAATTCATCGAATAAAAACTACATAGTAGATTTCCTTTTTCACTTGTAAATGTAAACATGTGTGTTGCTCGTATTCGTATTGCAGTTATTGAGGAAAAGAATTCTTCGCGCGAGCGGCGAGACTTTTCTCATATAAAACATGATAGAAATTCCGTTCGTACAAGTGGAAATGAGATTCAAAGCAACTGTTTTAATTTTCCTAGTTCATTTAACTTCGCATTTCAACCAATTGACGTTAGCGTCGTAGTGTAAAAAAAAAAAAAAAAAAAAAAAAAAAAAAA
>FIZR01020374.1:0-13200 GCA_900060175.1 Ferrisia virgata | reverse complement strand
CTAACCGGATTGGATGGGTTGGAAGATGCTGATACGAGGAATTTGTTTAAAACCAAAAGAAATCTGAAATCAGGAGGCAACTCACCTGCTTCACGGTAGTTTATGTCGATGGGTGAGGAGGGGAGTGCGTCAATACATAGACGTATTGCGGCATTTTGAACAGTTTTGAGGATTAAACGATTTTTCTTGGTAGCATTTATAAATTCCGGGCATCCGTAATTCTAATAAGAGATGTATAGAGCTGGAGTAGAAGAGTTCGAGATGGGTTGAATTTTAGATTTTTTACTATCTAAATTTGGCAAAAAACGAAAAAATTGAGAAGAAAAAAAATTTTTGGTCCCTTTGCCCGAAAATACTTGCGACAGGGGTTCAAAATATTTGTCAAAAAGTTTTCTCATCGTGGTTGACCTCTTGGCGTAGGAGCGTTCGAAATCTGCCTCCTGGGCAGATCACCATTCTTGAAAGACTCCCTTTGTTGTAGTTTTAAAAAATGCTCTTCTGCAAAAAAGTTACATCAAAGGGAGCATATTTCGTATATTTTTCTCTAAAAAATGATTTTTTATTTAAAAAATTTTTTGGGATTCTTATCGAGCATCTCTGAATAAGGTATAAGCGGCTGAAACCTTCCTTAAATGAATAAAAGTAAGTGTGTTTAGTTCATTTCACTATGAATTTATTGGAAGAAATTTCAAAGATGCCAAAAAAATTCTTGAAAAAGTCCAAACAAAACATTTTTTAAGCATCCCTGAAGATTCTCCCATGAAATTAAAATTGGCGCATGGCGTTTGATCACCTAAAATATGAGTGTTTCTCAGAAAACAATTTTCTTCTCTACTATTCTTAAAAATTAGTGCACTTTACGTGAGTTTTGCGAGTTGAAAAAATTTAGTGGGAAAGCTGAAATTTTTACATGATTTTGACGTCGTTTCGTAATTGTGACCCCCAACGTTTGTACATTTCCAAAAAAAAAAAAAACAGATTTTGACTCATATTACTATACTTACACTAATAACTCTGCACCTCTTGGAGATATTTTTATTCTACCTGATACTTTTTCATCTCGTTTCATCATTCTCGACGTTGTATCATTTGAAGTAGAAAAGGAAAAAAACTCAACCGAAAGACGCGAGTACTAAATTCCATTTCAATTAACGAGTATTCTTTTCATTTATAACAAAAAAATAACTCGATAAAGTCGACTCCCTTCTTTTTTGTTATACGACACGCCAAGGTTTTTGGGTGAAATAACGTTTATTTTTTTGCTCAAATAAGCCAACAAAAAAAAAAGTGGAAAAAGAGACGGATCACACCTGACGTAAATACTTTTCTTCTACTTATTTTTCTTTTTTTCAATAAGCTATCGTAGCGAAAAATATATAAATTTAAATTCTTCGATTCGTATAACCGAATGAGGTTAGGTATATTTAACGTATTCGATACGTTATATAACTTGGGTAGGTATAGGTATTATCCTACGCATAATACTTCTTATCCAATATAATACCGCGACATTTTCAGTCAAAATTTTTTTTTTTTACGACGCGATCGTGTTCTGAAGGGAAATGTGTAATATTAGGCGTTGAAAGATGATGTATTGAATATAGTACGTCTACGTACGTGGTGTACTTATTTTTTTCATTTTTTTATTATAAAATGTTTCTTGATGGACATGTACAGAGAAATGAACTTTGGGATCACTTTTTTTTAACAAACGTTGCCATAAGCACTACCTCTTAACTATGGGATTTTGAATAGTTTGCAGGTGACTTCTATTAGCAATGTTAGAGATAGGTGTGAGGGAAAAATCATCGTCTCGGAAATATTCCGAAAACTCACCAATCCGACGAAATATTTTCATCCCTTTAGTTCTCTCTCACGATGTTATAAAAAGTTGAAAAAAATTAAATTTAATTTCATTCAATCCGACTTGGCGATGGTTTTCTTTTATTATCTTCGAAGAAGAAGAGAAAACCAAACTTTTTAATAGAAAAACTTTATTGCTTAGCTTTTTTTTTTTTTCGTTTCGCTTCGTTTACAAGTATGCGATTGATATTTTATTCAATGTAATTACATATTTTAATACGTATTTTTCCATTGTAATTTCTTTTTTCTCTCGTTACTAATATCATTATGTTTCATTTACTCCTTGATAATGTTTCAAAAACTGATTACGATGATAATGACGATATAGTAGTGGTGTATCTAGAATTTTAACTGCAGGTTATGGTGAAGGGGCTGTGAAAGCGATATTTTAATTTTTTTGCAAATAAAATTGTTTCGTGAGTTGCTAGACTATCTACCTACTTATTGGAGGAATTTATAGAAAGAGTGAGGTGATTTCTATTAACGCAATATCAATTAAATCCTATTTAAACTTTAAACGATAAATAGTAATTTGAATTATTTTCATTAAATAAATCGTGTAAACACCATCCACACCTACTTCTTGCATCGAGTTATAAAAATTCTTACATATTCGTCAATAGGTTTAGCATATTTTTGTGAAGCATCCTCCTGACCACCTTCGTTCTAATAGTTGCCTTTTCGATGACCTTCAGGATAGAATGGGAAAGTTCTAAGTGGGCTTCATCTGAGATCACCTCATCCAACGCTCCCCCTTCTTTTCTTACGAATTTAGAATTTTCAATATGTATAGAATATTATTAGTCATCTATACTCAAATCTGAACAGGTAAAAAAATTCTCGCATCTGGGTACATTAACAGTGTGGTCAAGATCTTTTGTACGTACAAGTACATTTAATTAAATAAAAATTGGCAAATGTTGGTTTAAATAAGTTGATCAAATCGTTACATTATACACTACGACTAAAACTATTACGAACGATTTAAAATTAAAATGCCTTAGTGCGCATACCCTAAAGAAGCAAGGGCGAAATGAGGTTTCACAAGTTGTTCGAGTTCAAAAAAAAGAGATTTGTAGGATTCGTTTACTGAAATATTGAGGGAACATATGTGTATTTTAGCCTATATTTTTTTACATTTTTTCATGATTTTTTTTTACCGATTTTATTTAATTTTTACCCAATTTTCTTTGCTTTTCAATGATTTTTTTTTAATGATTTAGCTCAATTTTCATTTTTTTTCAACATTTTTTCATGATTTTCGATAAATTTTCCACATTTTTTATCAGTTTGTTGGAGTTTTAATCATCAGTTTTTGATGATTTTTTTTTCATAATGTAAGTCAATTTTCACTGATTTTTCTACAATTTCTTGTGATTTTAGATCAATCTTCTGCATTTGCACCCATTGTAGTCATTTTTTTACCCAATTTTCGATGACTTTTTTCCATATTTCAGGTCAAATTTCAACTAATTTTCAATATTTTTTCGCGATTTTCGTCCATTTTTTTCATGATGTAGCCCAATTTTCATCCATTTTTCAACATTTTTTTCGTAATGTTCGATCAATTTTTGATGTTTTTTTTTTTTTTTCACAATTTAGATCAATTTTTGCCGATGTTTATACAATTTTTTCTGATTTTTGGGCAATGAAACATCTCGAAACCGATTACAATCGATTTGCGAGTTCAAAAATAGGGTACGTAACAAAGCTTAAGCTTTTTTCGTTGATCAGATAAAATTTTCATGATTTACACGACGATGAGATAATTATGAAATTTGAAAAATTCGCTAAAATTCTAGAAATACATTTCAGGACTTGAAATGTTGAAAAATGGTGTTCTTCTAATATGTACTTTCAATTTATTCATATATTGACTCAAAATTTTACTCTGAGTTAGGACACCCGCCTTATTAATTATAAAAAAGTAGTGAAAAACGTGTTTTTTTTTTTTTTTTGGTTTTGATTTTTTTTGAGCATATTGCACTCAATTTCGGAACCTCAAAAAAATATATGTGATAGATGACTATCTAATAGAAATAATGGAAAAAATTCCAATCCTGAGTCCCCCCTTAAATTAAAATTTTTTTCCTGAAAATTTCAACATAAAAAAACTTGGGAAAATGTGAACTAAAAATTTTCAAAAAATTCCCATTCATAGTACGCTGTAAGATATATATTTTGTGAAAAGTTCAAAAATTTTTATCCTCCCCTTCCAGAAATATCGTGTGTTGAGATTTCTACATTAGGATGGCGATAATTCCGGAAGGGGTGAGTGTGGGGCGTTACAAATTTTTTTGGAATATTTTTAGACCATAAACAACATTTTAGTTCAAGTTTGATTGATTTTGGGTCCGAGCCGTTTTTGACCCTTATTGGGAAAGACCCTTTTTCCTTGAATATTGTTTTCAGATATTTCTTTAGTAGCCTATCCCTTCCCTTAAAAAAAAAAAACATGAATGAATATGGATTTTTTTTTCAGCGATTTCGATACTAAAATACTATTCCATTATCAAAATTGCTAATAAAAATCGATGTTTTCTATGGTAACAATCGATTGATTTTTTGGAGCGATTTTGGTACTAAAATTATTACTTTATTCTAGTACTAAAATCGCTAAAAAAAATAAGACTTTTTATCCACTATAACCTGGCTTCTACAGGTCGCCTCACATTTGTCTTTATAGAAGGTAACCAATACGGAATAATATTTTGTAATAATAAGGTACTGTATTTTTACCCAAACAATTCATAGAATGTCAAATCCTATTAATCTCAAAGCAAACGTTTTATTTCTATATCATGAAGGTGGGAGGGTGAAATGATCAAGATGATTTTTTATTGCTCACTTTAATCAATCGTATCAAATATAAATAACAGTAATTTTTTTCAGCTCTATTTAAATCACGATTGCAAGGCTTAAAATTGAATTGAACGATCTATTAAACGAACCTAAGTGTATTCCAGTAATAGGCAACCTATATTTCTTATTCAGGTTTTAAAGATTCTTCAGTATCTTTTATTAGGAATTTTTTATTGAAATATTTATGTGACGAACTAGGAGTAGGATTGGGCAGTAAAGCGACCCGGATGAAAGCCCCTGATGTACTACAATTCTCCAGAATGAAATCATAATTTTAATATTATTGTTTTCTTCCATCTTTCCCATCTTATGAGACGGTGTACATTTTATGAAGTAACGAGAAAAATATCTACTTTGAAAAAAAAAAAAAAAAAAATTAGAGAAGGATAGCGTAGCCAGCCAGGTATTTGGTTGGTACTTGAAATTGTATGTATTTAGTTGTGAAAGAAAAGTCGTCGTCAAATGTTCTGATAACGTGAAAATTGTTACACGTTATAATGGAGGAGAAATATTACGTAGGTTGTGTATGTGAGGTACCCAGACCCCAGACGTGTCTTGTGAGAGCACCAGAAGAGTACATATTATGAACTACTTATTGTAGGTACGTAGACGTAGCTACATTGTACAGGATGTCGTTGTTAGGGATTTTTGTTTACCTCTAGAGTACGATAAAATGCGTTATAGTGACTGTACACGGCCGTTAGTTTTAGGTGTTTACAACGAGGCCACTTTTTACAAAAGCTTGTAGTACACGCGAGTTTTTAATGGTATCCTTTACCCACCTACCTTCGTAGTACGTTCGCATTGTACGATTGTAAACACGCTGGCAGATGTAAAAGACGTATCCAGCATTTTAGTGCAGTGTACTTAGGTATGGGTGTACGTACGTACGTGTTTTTTTGCGTACTTTGAGGAGTTATCCTGCTGAGAAACCAACTCGTGAGCACTGCTGGTGTAGCTCTTTTCCACGTACAATTATTTTATTAGCCCTGCGTGTGTTTGCCTTCGGTATCGTAGTAGGCTTATGGATGCTGGACGTGTAAGATGTGGGTAGCTTGGGTATAGGTTAGGTACGATAATGGTACACGTATGTGTGGGTAGTGAAGGCAGGACGAGGTAGATACTTATGAATATTTATAGGTACTTCGATATACTCGGATTTTTTTTTTTTTCTTTCTTCATACCCTTATAGGTGTATTTGCTCGTTCATATTTCGTTACCACGTTGTATTGACGAATAATTAGTCGCAATGCGATTTTGTTGAGCTTGCTGTTTCGATGGAAGTGAAAGCATCGGTGACGGATATAAGATTGAATTTTTTTAAAAAAACATTTTAGGGGAGTTTTTCCGTTAATGCTGGTGATGGGTTGGCAGTACGTTGAGGATACGAGTACGAGAAGAAAATATTTTATTACTTACTAATGTGATGCACGAGCTTGTGGGCTAAATTTAATTTTTTTTATCAACCTCCTATCTTGCATTGTAACATCATACACCCACTTATCAGAGGAAAAATATGGATCAAAATAAGCTTTCGCGCTGGTAGATTTATCCCTGTGTTTCGTCTGTTTCATTAGGGTACGTACGTAGGTAGCTGAAAGGAAAAAAAAAAACGCGTTCGAGCTCGAAGAAATTATTATAAAAACATCTGCGAGTGGTTCAGTTTACCATTAATTTGATACAGCGTGGACGAATCATTTTAAACGAGCTTTTTCACTCATTTTCTTGCTACTTCGTTCTTCGTTTACACCAGCAGTACAAAAGTACAGTGTAGATCAAAAGTTTTATTACATCATAAACGAGATGCTTTTTCCGCATATGTTTGTGCATTTTTATTTCTTCATTTCATATATGTATATATTTTTTTTTTGGTCCAGAGAAGCTCACTTTGAAATATGAAAAAATTCTTCTTACAGGTAATGCGATGTTTTTTCGATTTTTCACTTCAACCTGATTGATATGTATGTGCGAAATAAGTCGAATAACTCCAATTGCAATGTTTATTAAAGAAATTGGAAATTTAACAAGTACATCATTCGCACAAATTCTATCTTTCTATCTATCTAGTGTGCCTACGAGAGGCAACAACGTAATGAGCAAGTCCAAACGAAGTAACTTTAAACATAATAGGTACGACAATCGCAGAAGATAAGAAATGTGCATCGAATACCGAGTTATTTTATAGATATATTTTCAGCCTAATTGTCTGCTACATTGTCAATGAAAACCACGCTATTACAGTCTATCGACTAACGGCGGTTGAAGGGAGGGGGATACTAACAAAATCCGTTTTGTGGTCCTAGAAGATCATTAAGACAATTTTTGGAAAACGTTGCTTCATGTGTATGTTAAATTTTGTTATTCCGCAGTGGATAATTGAGAAAAAAAAACAAACGCGGTTTAATTTTTAGAATAATTTAGGTTCTAGAAGTTTTAGTTAAAAAGCGGAATTTTTTTGAAAACGTTCTCAGATTTATTTTTAGAATAAAATTCAGATTCAAGTAATTTTACATTTTCAAGTTACAAACAATTGAAAAAATCTTTTAAATTTAAAATATTATTTTTACAATTCAAAATCGAAAAAAAATGATTCAGAATGCCATTATACAACTAAAACACGGGATATATTACAATCATGAGAATTGAAAAGAAGTATTGCGAAGCGATGCTTTTTTCCTAATCAGGATTGCAGGTAGGAAGGGTTCAACGTTGCTAAAAAGTCAATACCCCCAAAAGTCAAATCTAAGGTCTTTGCTAAATGCACATACCCAATTTCAAGTTCTTAGCTCGATTTTAAGGGGAGTCATGTGTGAAACAAACTCAAAAAACAAAAATTGAGAAAAACCTATCAAAAAACCACTTTTTGGGGCTGTGAGGGGGCGAAATGGGGCTGAAAAGTTGGAACCCCCCAGAAAGCACGTTTGGGCTCCAACAACTTCCTACCTCAATTAGGTGGAGGGATTGGAGAGGAACAGCTCTTTTTCAGAGTCTGAAAGGGGGCGGGGAAATTCCATATCTCCCCTCCTGATTGCCTTAGGAGGTTGATTTTTAGATATGTTATACAACTTTTGATTCTCTATCAATTGGCTTAAAAAGGGGAAATTTCCGCATTTTTGGCTCCTCAGCACCCCTCCTCCAAATTGGAGCATCTAATCTGCCGCCAAACTGAGCTGATTGATCAAATTTAATAATTTTAATGTCCGGGAGAGAAAAATAATGAAAGTAAAAATGAATATCCGGTATGCCTAAAAATCGTCTTAATAGTCTTATACGACTCCAAAATAGATTTTGTTGATATCCTTCCCCCTCCCTCCTCATCCGCCGTTGTCGATAGACTGTAATAGCCTGGTTTTCATTGACAATATAGCATAGAAAATTAAGCCAAAAAACATGAAAAATTATCGAATTTGGATATTTAGTAAAAAATATCGATACCTAAGAATATCGAAAGGAAAAATTTCGATCTCAGCTTGGCAGCGGATTAAATATACATGAGTGGGAATGACTTTGGGTCAAAATTCAGTTTTGTCCCATTTTGGGGAGAGGGTGTTGAGAGGACCAAAACACAGAAATTGTTCTTTTTTGAGTCAATCGATTAAGAATTCAAAGTTGTGTAACTTATCCAAAAATCAACCTGCTAGGTCAATCAGGAGGGGAGATATGAGGATTTTCCCCGTTTTTAACCTTGAAAAAAGTCTGTTCCTCCCTTATATCTCCACCAAAATGAACTAGGAAGTTGAAATTTGGTATGTATATTCCGTAGGGGCCTTAGATGTGACTTTTGGGGATTCCGACATTTCAGCTCCATTGCACCCGCTCACAGTCCCGTAAATGTGGTTTTTTGTTCAGGTTTTCTCATTTTTTGAGTTTTTTGAGTTTGTCTCTCTTATAACTCCCCTCCAAATCGAGCTAGGAAGTTGACATTACGTATGTACATTCAGTGGAAGCCCTAGATGTGTCTTTTGGGGGTCTTGACTGTGTAGCTCTATTGAACCCTTCCTATGTGCAATGCTGATTAGGAATTTTTTAATTCTCATCATTGTAATGCGTTACAAAAAGCAGACTGAAAAGCGATGCTTTTTTATGTTTATTTTTTTTATTTTGTTTCAATTTTACAAATAAAATCATAAGTCGAAAAAAGTTTTCCGACTTGGAAGGATAATTTTCTAGCGTAGGATTTAATTTCTAATCTTAAAAAAGTCATTAGAAAGGTAATTAAAACATATACTTTCGTGCTGTAATAAGATTGAGATCGAAAAATATGTTTTTCTCAGCTTGATTTTTTAGTATTAACTCTCTTTTTCTTTATGCTCACCTCACACGAAAAATATTGATGATGAATGAAGCATGAACATGCCCTCTGGAGTCAACTCATGCTGATGGTCGTTCAAATCATCAATAATTACGAACGTGTTGAATTTCATTCCAGAATTTTTTGGAAAATGAACCAGCAAAATGCTATTATTTATAATACTTCTATACTTTTGACCGATACTGTACGGCCATTGGTACATATACACTGGTACATTAGTTTAAAAAAAAAAAAAAAAAGGGAAAGCCACACCTCATCTGGGAGAAAAAATTGTACAAAGTTTATAGAAGCACGTACAACGTTACGAAAAACTCACCTCTCCTCCCTCCGCAGTACGCTCATCAGCCTCCTTTTCTCTCTCATCGTACATGTATATACAAAGGCTACTACACAGGGGTAAGTTGGTTCGTCGATCGTTCGCCTAACATAATTACAAATGTTTCAAACTCGACGATAATTATCGGCAGCGAGGTGCTGGAGGTGGTTAGTCCTTCGGTCGATCGGTAGAAAATTTAACTCGAATCGTAACGAATAAACTACCTAAAAATACGTGATGTTTCTCTTAAAAATAAACTACCGACGTAACGTTATTTGTATCGAACATCTTGAAATTGTTCTTAACGATTCGTTACCATCAATTATCTTCTTTTTGCGGTATAAAATACCCATTTAGCTGGTTGGATACGTTTGGTTGTACATAAATCTATCTGAATTTCTATGATTGTTTGTCGAGAGATTAAAGTATCGGGCGAATTGCGAATTTACGAAACCAATCACTTGAAGAAAAATTATTTCAACGTTTTCGAATCGAAGAATCCTGTACTGGAACTTCTACGTCCAGACGGACAAACCTCCACCGAGGGTGGTCCATCACAAAAATCATTACCATTTTCGAACTCAACGCGGAATTTTTAACTATTTCGATATGCCGCATTTCTGTTTTTATTATAATGTGTGGGGGGGGGGGGGGGGGAATGGGGGATGGAAATTTTTTGGGGGGGACCAAGGTATGCTGAGAGTTGAAACTAATCAGCCACCATAATTGTCTGATTTGCGTAAATTCCAATTATATTTCATCTAAATTGTGTCACTTCTTCAGTTTCCCCCTCAATTTCAAGTTTGTTGGTAGAACTTCGTCGAGGAAGGTCGAAATCAAAAATGACGATGATTTTCGGATTCAGTGCGAAATTTTAACCTAATTTGATGTATCACATCGCTACTTTTCAGCAAGTATTTTATGGCTTAATTTTGGTGGGAGGGGGTTGAGGTGACCAATCTGTTTATTTTCATTACTTCGCATTGTGCAGTAATTTTTCGGGCATTTTTTGCGGGATTCGACTTTAAACAGGTTCATTCAACAAAATTACCGAGTATTTTTTGGTTCTCTTCTATATTTTGGATAAAAGAGTTGATTTACAGTCAAAAATCGTCCAAAATGGATAAAAATTGCACTCAAGTGTAATAGAATGCAGTTGTGCAGGGTGCAACGGAAAAAAATTACATTTTCGAACTCAGGGAAGTAACTCAACGCAAATTTTTCGAGTTTTTTCAGGTTCGAACCATGTCCCCCAAATCACCTTTTTAGGGGTCCACCACCTCCACCCACCATTGTGCAAGGTTAGAATTTTGAAACTGCACTTTTTCGAATAAAGCGGATAGTATCGACATTTTGGCAGTTCAGCTTTTTGGTTCTCAAAAAAGATCGTCGAATGAACACTTTTTCGTGTTTGGATCGTAGACTACATAACAAGATTATAGTTTCTCCAAGTAAATTAAAAAATTTTAGCAAAAAATTTAGACACTGCCTTTTTAGGGAAAGATTCTAGATCATGGATAGATTACATATCTATGTCAACCTTTTAACATAAAATGCAAAAAACCATTCATAATCATACTTTGACTGAGACAGGAACCATACATAGTTTGACCCCTCTCACCTAAATGGGAGTGGTACTGGGGATTTTCTAAATCAGATGATTTTTGATAAAATTATCATTATGAGTACCACCCCTTTTTGAAGTAAGGGGCTCAAATTTTGTGTGGTGCATTTCCCACTGAAAGTAAGTCTCGCAGTAAAAACGGTTGAAATTGGGGCAGTTATTTCCCTTCCTGTCCAACCTTCATGCTTATTTAAGAAGTTTGGATATTTTTGCCAATCTTCAGATTTCTCATAACTTGTACAATTTTGATCTTAGGCAAAAAATTATTCATATGTTTTATGTCTAGTTTTTCGTTCTCTACAAGATGATATCTTCATGGGAGTATTTCAACAAAATCTATTTTGGGGACCTAGAAGACCATTACGACCACTTTTTAGCCATGTCAGATATTTATTTTTATCATTTTTTTTTTTTTTTCGAAACTAAAAATCATTTGCTCAGTTCGATACCGACCAAAATCGATCAAATTTGGGAAGTGAGCATAAATTGGTGGTGGATTTCATATATTCAAATGGGAATGACCTTAGGTCAAAATTCTGTTATGCCTAAATTTAGAGGAGGAAGTGCTGAGGAGCCAAAATCGCAAAAAATGTTTTTTTTCTTAAATCGATCGATGGAAAATCTAAATTTGTATAACATATCCAAAAATCAGCTTCCTAAGTCAATTAGAACGGAAGGTATGAGGGTTATTCTCTTTTCTGACCTTGAAAAAAGACCTTTTCCTTCCCTATCTCCCCTTTAAATCAAGCTAGAAAGTTGAAATTTAGTATGTAGACTTGGTAGACACCGTAAATGCGCTTTTTAGTAATTTCGACTTTACACTCTCATTGCACCTGCCCCTCCCTCACAGATCCAAAATTTTGTTTTTGATTGATTTTTCTTCTTTTGTGAGTCTGTTCTTCACATAAATCCCTTCTAAATCGAGCTCGGAGGTCGAAATTTGCTATATAAATTTAGTATAGGCTCTAGATGTGTCTTTTTGGAGTTTTCGACTTTTCAGCCTCACTGCACCCCCTCAAAGCCTCAAATATATAATTTTTGGCTTGGTTTCCCTGAATTTTTGAGTTTGTTCCTTGCATAACTCCCCTCGAATTTGATCTAGAGAATTGAAATTTGGTACACAGATTTAGTATAGGCCTTGGATGTACCTTTTGCGGGTTTCACCTATTCACTCGAATATCTACTTGCACCTCTACCACAGTTCAAGGAAAAACATCTCGAAGCGCTGTTCATTTTATTCCATGAGCAATTCGAATATCTTCTCAATCCACGAAAATTAGGCTCGAAAAGCGTCGCAAGGTGATGATTTATTATTTGTAACTATATAAAAAATAAAAATGGATACATTAAAAAAAAAAATTACGACTTCTATTGAACCTACGTATCAAAATTCAAACCTCTACCTGAACTTGGACTTCGGAGGGAAGATGTGTGAAAAATGGCTTTTATTCAAAATCAAAAAGGGGTAAAACCCGGACTGATTTTTGGATGTGTTATACTGTTTAAAGTAGATTTTTTGTAAATAATTTGCTTAGTTTAGTTACTTCCAACCAGTTCGTTACACCCCAGCAATAGTTACGTTTTTCTACAATACAATAAATACCATGATGTACGCGTTCGCGCGAAGATGTTTTTTACTGTTTTGTTAAATGTTTTAAATATAAATCGTTAAGTTTGAATATTCGCAGTTTTCATTTCTCAATTTTAAATTCGGTAAACACGCTACTAATAACATTATGGTGACCCCGACGTGATCGCATGTTTTCGCACGGCAACAGTTTTCGTTAGTAATTTTCGCACAGCGAACAGAATCATTGCACAGCAACCCAGAATTATGGCTCCGCCGAAGAAGTTAGATTCACCAGTATTGCTGCGTCTTGCAGCCCGCACGGTTAATTCGGTACAGTCGATTAAATCTTGGTTTGAGTCAGTACAGGACAAAAGCACAAGTGAAGTAAAAAGTAGAGCAGATCATCTCAAGGTTAAGTACAACGAATTAGTAGATTACAACACTCAGCTCCTCATCGCGGATGGTGGTGAGGTACCAGAATTTAACGATATCGAGAATTTATACTTTGAGTTATCAGGTAGGCTAGATGACCTGATACTTGAAAGTAGAACCAACGACGATGAAGATGCCAGTTTCATTCGTAACAGCGCAACATGCGTTACCTCAAATACCAAGTTAGCCAAGCTTCCTCTTCCTGAGTTTTCTGGTAAATT